>DWAJ01003805.1:0-14046 GCA_018238005.1 Eurema mandarina
GGACTATTAAATTACACTTGACCAAATTTTTTAGCTTTTTATGGAGCTATTGACCTTGTTAAATAAAAAGGCTTCGTAGCAATTTTAATATTTTTAATTTTAAATACCACTTACTATCACAAAAATGTTTTGTAATTCGGTTTTGACCCGCGTTTTTCAGTTTCAGTGGCAATTCTGGGTAAAAATTATATTTTTATTAATTCAGCTTCTAATACATTTGCGTGTAATTTTTTTACACAAAATAAGAAGTTTTTGCTTGAAAGAGTGATAAACTTATTTCCCCACAAAATTAATTTTAATATTAGCAAGGGACATATACAAAAAAAAATCGCCATTTGAAAAATGCTTAAAAACTTTTTATAACCCTTTTTTGTAAAAAAGAACTATATATTATATATAATATTATATTACGTTATACGTATATCAACCAAACCCCACTTTGTTCCGTGTCACTGCATCAAGTGGGGTTACGGACATAAAAACCCTCCTAACTAAACACAGACCAATAAATAATCAGACAAAACTAACTTATTTAACAAGCAACTACGTATTCCAATTATTCTAGTCACGTGTTCAAACACATTATAATAATTTTTAAACGCCTTCGTCTATTGTTAAAGTATTAGGACAATATAACAATTGTTAGGCAACCCAAATATAAAGAGTAAAAGTATTCGTTAACATATTCAGAAAACGTAACACTTTCTCTAGATTTTTTATATGGTGACCTTGTCTAAATATTGTGTTTAACATATGTAATTAGATTTTAGATATGGTTTGACATTGATAAAAGTCTTAAAGCCGGATTTAATTTTTATAATGATAAATCTCTTTATTGTAAACACAAATCGCAAAGCAACAGTGCAAAAGGTGGTTTATAACTTGGAGTGATTTCTTACAGATCACATATGACACTGAAATAGTTTATAAAATGAAGTCAAGATTTTAAGAAAGTCTATGAAAGAGACTAATGTCTAAGAAGAGAATAAAGAATAGGATAGATGTGGATGAGTGAAGAATATTTGTCTCTTTCTCTTTTTGTCTTTCAGCATACGATAAGAAGGAGACAGAACATTCTCTCTTTATTTATCTCTCATTGGCATTCGTACTTACCGCCAGAATTGCAAGTAAATCTCTGAAGAAATGCCATTGCTTGAAGCGGGTTTTCTGTAGAAGTTTGAGATGCAAACCGTCAATTATTTTAGAATTTATTGAACTGTTTAACTAACTACTAATTAATTTTCCCAGAAAATTTAACTGGGATCTTTTTAAGGCTCGCATAAGTTAGACAATATCAAACATTTTACGATGAATTTTCATGTGTGTCTAAAATCTAAATATTAATAGCAATTCGAGTAGTAAGCTTTTGCACCTGTCAATTTGTTGAAATTTTGAGGTTAATTTCTGTATAAATTATTAATGTACCTATCTACAATAAATATTTAAAAGATGTACGTTTTTTATTTAATAGTGTTATATTTTAGGCTATGGATGTACACAAATAAATTAAAAAAATGTGTAGACCAATTATTAAAAAGCGCAGTATATATGTATAGATAATAGTTATATTTTATTCAAAACATAGCAATCTGTCGAAGAACGGAACTAATTAGTCATCAGTGAGATCGTGAGAACGGTGTTGCCATGTTAATAAAATAATCTTGTTTTTTTATTGCTAACTATATTTATGTGTCAGTTTGTACCTTTTCAAGGGTAATGGGATAGGTATTAATTTAATAGTTTATCTAATTGATTTCTTTTTTATTAATAATCAATCATATTTAATAAGAATAATAAGCATTAATAAGAATTCTTTAGACGTCCTTCCTCCCGAATGGTAATATAAGACAAAACAACTAAAAAGCATTATCTCATACCTACTATAAATGGGATAGTGTGTCTGTTTGTCTGTATGTTTGATTTTTTTTCACGCAAAAATAGCTTGACCGATTTAGTTGAAATTTGTTATGTAGGTAGGTGATATCCTGGATTAAAATATAGGATACTTTATATCCCGGTATTGCCCCGGAAATTGGAACTACGCGGGTAAAACGGCGAGGCACGGCTAGTATTATTAATCTTTATCTACATAAATATAAAAAAAGACCAAGTTCTGTATAACTATATGTTATATGAAATAACGCCAAAAGGTTACTTGTGTTTTACAATATTAATCAAGATTCAACTAAAAACTCTTCAGTCAATCCAACTTATATAAATCCATCGTGTGAATGGCGGACCGTTATTTACTTTAATTGATGGTTACCGTTCTGTCTACGGTTCGTGATTATCTGTGGATAATTAAACATTCGATCATTTTAATCGTTAGTTAAATATTTTGACGATCGTTTAAGTAAATGTGTTTATTAAAATGCAGTATTTAATAGAACTACTTTTGGTAATTCTTATTTATATAAACGTCAAAAGTAGACAACGTAATATCATAGCTTTAACGCGTGATTTAAAATATATTTTCTTTCTATTAAATCTTCCAAACACAAGATCGATTCAAAACAAATAAAAGCAATGGGGGTTTATTTTTTTTTTAATTATGGCAACCTGACGAGGAGTTTTAGCATTTCCTGCCAGTGTCACGTGATAGACTCTTAGCTATGAACAGTCATTGATTAAATTGGGAGCAATGTTTACTTACGTCAAAATGACATCTAAATGTTGCCATTATAAAAACAATTAATGACAGACAAAGCTAGACCATAGATAATACAGAAAAATCGACTTACATGTTCAAAATACTGTTTGATAGATTTAAAAGACATCGAACACTACAATACGATTACAATCGTCGAATACGACTGACGTATCGATCGAGTGATTACAGCATTGAGTCATGTTCATGTAACTAAAGATTACGTTTACATGGAAAATCACGTTTTACCTATTGTTAGATCGCAATTTTCATATAATGTTTAATGACTTGTGAAAAATTATGAATAGGGATAGGATGGATTTTGTTTAGTAAAGATTCACGTCATCGATGATTGACTGTTTATGGAGTATTTATATTGGTTGTAAAGTATTAGAATGTATCGAAATAAAAGATAACATCACTTCTGGGATCTAGATATCAAAGATAATACGGTTATGATAATAAGTCTTATTATTAATAAGATCTTCCGCTTCAAGCCAAACAGCGTCTTAAAAGGGAGAGGCAACAAAGAATTTTGGTCAGTTTTTAAAAGAATACATTTCCGGGACTGAACTACAATTACAATGACTATTAGTCAGGCTTTCAGGAACGACCCCAGTCATTCTAAGCCCTGCCAGGGCTTGAGAAAGCGTGGTTCTTGAAGTAAAGGCATTAAGTTCGATGTGGTCTTGTGAAAGGACCACAGTCATCCTAAAGACTGACCAAACACCAAAGAAAGACCAAACTGTCCTCCTATGGCAGCTTTTTCATGATCTAAAGATCAGGCAAACAAAGGATACCCACCTCGGGTATTTGTTAGTTGTCCAAGGATCCAGGTTTCGAGCCAGTGTCGGGTCACATTCCTAGTCGTGGTCAAGTCAATAACTTATAGCTAATTTTGATAACAATATACCCCCCTGGATTCGACATTGGATGTTTCTTAAACACTCACTGCTTTTATTAAAATAAGCTGAAATAATTATTTTGCATTACTTCAGAATACCGTCATCCACAGTAAAAGAAAGAAAATTCTACCGCGAACCCGCCTACGTAACTGAGCCATTAACTCGTATACCATGTCGTCACAATTTGTCGTTAGATAATGTTAACTATTAGTGTGATTCATTTGTTTCAATAGTAAGGACGATCGATTCTTGAAACATACTTTGTTAATGATTCGTCATCAGATAATCACTTATTAATAAAAACTTAGCCCAAATAAGCGATGTCCATTACTAGAAGAGTAATTTCTTATATTTGCAACCAAATGTTTTTCAAAGTAATATTTAAAATCAATACAAATATGTTGTGTCTTAAACGGGGTAAGACTTACAATCAATAATTCTGTTTGCTAAGCATAGACTATGTGGCTGAAAAGAAAAAATAAATTTCCTTCGCAAAAAGTAATACGTATTTTTTCATTCCGGACATAGAAATGATTTAACAGTTATTTTATAATTTAGAAAATTTTACCAAGGTAAAAAAACTTATACATATATATTTAAAGTATAAACTGTAATAATTAAGATGTAATGTGATTTAAAAAAATAAGGCTAATACGAGTCTCACTCGGCATTTGCAAATTGACAAGATAATCTCATATGATAACTGTATTTGTCATTACTCAATATATATCATTATCGGTGTTACTGCGTACGAGTTTAAATAGTTTGATAAATAGATTATATGGAAATTTGCTATTGTATATACTATCTAATAGAATATACTACGAATGGAATATGGAATATACTATCTACAAATGAGTAAAAAAACTGTCATATTAAATTTCTCTTCCAAAGAATAATACTAATAGCTCTTAATAAATTTTTTTCAAGTTAGCTTTGGAATATATTTTTAATCATAGTTTTTCCAAATTGTCAATTTATTTTATGTATAATTTAATGTGTGAAAGCCTTAATTTTTGGAACTATTTATACAATAACACATAAATAATCAATAATTGATAGGAAAAACGAGACAGTCGATAAATATTGTATAGGTATATGTACCTATTCAAAGTTTATTAAAAGAATAATTGAAATGTGACAGCCCTAATGCCTATTACTCTTTAATCTTACGCTCGTACTATTTCCGTAACGTCTTATATTACTGTTTAAATTTATAAATTAAAAAGAATATTTTTTCATTTTTTTATAGAGCGGTAAATTTACTAAGAGATTTACCTGATTGTAAGCTAAGATTAATAAGGCATTAAAGAGATAGTCAACCTTACCTAATGAAAAATACATATTATATTACATATATGACATTGTTTTTTAATAAGATAGGCGGCAAACAAGCATGAATATTTCATTTTTTGTATTATTCTCATTTGTTGTATTTTTTTATTTAATAATTTAAAAGGACAAATGAGTTGGCCCGTCACCTAATGGTAAGTGATCAGAACCACCTATGAGCGTTTTAATGGAATTATTATGCCATTATGTTAAATATAGCACTTTAAATAAGTAAATATTAAAAAAAAAAAATGTATTTGAATAAACTTTCAACTGGCAACCCTACGAACGCCGAACGTATTTATAAATAAGCATCTAATATTAGCTCCAAGTTACTGACCCTATCGCTTCCTGTATTTTACGAGCTTTCTATAGCTCGATAGTTTAATGTGTATCGTAATTATTAGGTAATGAGACGTGATTTCTTTGTCATGGGTAATTTATTAACTTCAAATTTCTTTTTTATATTCAACAAGTTGGGAGTATTGGTAACACAGCATTGTAATGTCACAACGATTTGAATTGATTTTTTTAAATATGTACATACATATTCCTAGTTTTCCGATTATAGCATTATTTATTTATTTATTTATTTATTTGAAAAAATCCAGCCATAATTGTGACAATAATACAATGTGATTTATAAATGTAACAAGGAAATTCACAAAACATAATTGTACAATTTTTGTTGGCGGATATAACTAGTCTAGAGGAGGAGTTTTTTTGACGTGAAACATCTTTAAAATCGCGCCGAAACTTACGGGTACCAGTTTTAAAGTGGACCGTAACGAAAAGGTCTATAGCATCGTACCTTAATAATTAAACTATTAGTCGTAGAAACAAAAATGTGGTGTGAATATTTCACTTATATAGTCAGCTCGCTGTTAAAACAGCGTCAATCTTGTTTTCATTTCAATGTTTTACTTTAAAAGCGATTCGCTAACGTAGACGTTTCACGTTAAAACCAACGGCCGTGTGCCCCGGCACAGCCCCACCCGATTTTTTATTACTATCTGGGTATGTCCGGTTTTCACCCCGGGTTTTTTATTATTGGTCTAACGTCAATGTCAGTCATTTTTTTTTCATCAGATAACTGTCAAAAATTCTATATCTCTTTTGTGAGATATACGAAATCATTTGTGTTGCCACACTACGACACTATTATCATTTTAATGTAGCTATTAAATTCGTTTATTATTTACAGACAAATGAACACATGTCGCAACACGTGAGACAATAATGTCGCTTGTTGTCGACACGCAACACCGCAAAAGCCTATTCATTGCTTACCAAATTATTGCACGGAACAACCCATTATCCGATTTATTCGATACTAGTCACCAGCCCCGGCTTCGCACGTATATATTAACCATGCAGTATACATATAAACCTTCCTCTTGCATCACTCTATCTATTTAAAAAAACCGCAATGAAATCGGTTGAGTAGTTTTAAAGATTTAAGCATACATAGGGACAGACAAAAGAAAGGGGCTTTGCTTAATACTATGTAATAATGTAACGCACCTAGATTCCATAGAAAAACATTATTATTTTTAAACAATTTAATGTATTACATCATAAGCATAAAAATATCGTAGACTCTATATAAGTCCGAAAAAAATCAGCCACTCTACAATCTATAGCCAACAACTGGCAACCCATAATCCAACGCAGATAGATTCCAAATTCGAAAATCGTTCGATAACCGCCACCGCAGCGCGTTTAAATTCAGAACGCGTCTGCGGTTGTGTTAACAGTTAAACCGTTACAGTTACTGTTTCAAATAAGGAACGTGAGATCCAGTCTATTAGTGTCCTCCGGTGCGGTTACACGTGCCGTCTTTTAAATTTTTATTTCCAATTACATATTTAAAAATAAATCAATTAATAAGATTATCGTAAAATCTATTATTTTCAAGTTAATTTATTGTATGTATTATAAACATAACCCTTCCTCTTGAATCACTCTATCTATAAAAAAAATTGGTTGCGTAGTTTTAAAGATTTAAGCATACATAGAGACAGAGAAACGACTTACCAAACCAATTTTTTACATTTGTCAGTCTGTCTCTTTCGGCTATGTTTTAAAATTTCAGCACACACGAAATTACTGGGCTAATGAGTCTTAACATCTGGTGACTCAAAGTGGGGAGCGTCGGTGTAGTGCACCCTGCCCGGAGTTAGGCTTTATAGCGAAGTTCCAGGTAGCACTGCATTGGCTATTGGCTGGCGTAACTCTTACCATCAGAAGTGCGTCCAGCTCGTCTCCCCTCTTAATATTATATAAAAAAAACACAGCTAGCAAACAAATATTCCCCTCTATCCAAAATTTGTATTGACTACAACTTAATACTCATTAATTGATGGCATTGACATTTTTTCTGATACGTGTTCTGGTTTAAAAAACAAGATGATAACCCATTTTCTCTGCTCGTAAGTTATGACGTCATCTCTTGGTATTGTAGATTTTATTATTATTATTAATGTTTTTAAATTAGTTCAAATTAGTATTATGGTTAAATTCTAAAGTGTTGAAACATAGACATGTAGTGGTTGTATAGTTTGTGAATTTTGTATATGCCTATAACTGGCTTTCCATACAAGTGTTTTTTTTATGAAAATTTTTGAAATGATTGTATGTAAAGCTGTTGGTGTTTCGAAATAAATAAATAAATAAATAAACATATTAACGTCAATTAGTAAGTATTATCTTTAACTGAAATAAATGCTTGTAGCAAAAACAACATATAGTGCCAGCAATGAATACACATGAAACCCTGATAATTACAAATCATAGTAAAAACTAAAACACGTCACACTATGTTATTCGCATCCTGTCTGTCTTTCTATAAAGAAACACCCATTCATTGTCAATCTCAATAATATAAGCAGCAGTACAACTTATGATAGGTATACTTTTTGTTTGTAAAACAATGTCGAGTGATAAAATGAGTGGATCGTGAATCATATTTTTTTGCTGAGGGCGTAACATGCTATCCACCTGTGATCTTCAAGAATTGTATTACGCTTATGGATTGAGCAAACGAAATTGCGCCCGCGAGCGCGATTTCTTTAACAATTATTATTCTTGAGCTTGTTCGTGAGTTTGTTTTTAATCATACTATATTGGCTATTTTGACATTCTTCTTAATGCCATTGACTTAATTGTAACTCATACATAATATGATCGGTTAAAATAAATTTGTTGCAGTAGGTCCTAGGTTGTGAAAATCTGTAAAAGTACCCGTGACTATTATGCGTTCAGACAGATCCCATCCAGTTGTTAATGTTCCGTGATTTAAAGGTACCTTAAAAGATTTTTTCCACTCCAACCATGAAGGTACCTAACAGAATCGTTTTATCGATTTCCGTAAAACACGAAACCTTTTATATTTACGCAACATATAATTTAGATAATATTAAAAACCGGACGTAGATTTAAATTGAAAATTATGTTCTTACAGTTTCATACCAAAATATATACGCTCGAAAACGCGTTTCCAATAAATCTAATCGCCACAACCTGTATGTTCTGGTCAGTATATTAATGTTAGAGGAAGCGCATTTATGTGATTTATTCTGACTTGTATAACTGTTAAGGTTGGTCTAAGGATTCTGGATGTATATAATCGATCGGTTTGTTTGGCATGTTTATTGGGTATAAGGTGACGCAATCAGAGACTACTAAATCGTTGGAGAATGTCCCTTGGCGTTAAACATTTGATGATAGGGCTTTTTTTAACATGCGTTAATGTTTACAGAAATATTTTAGCTATTATGCACGTGAAGTACAATAAATAAAAAGATAAAATAAACATACTGCAGTCAAATATTTTTATAATATATGTTATTGACGCCATTATGAGTAATTTACAAGAAGCTCGTTTATATGAATCCCAAATATTAAGAATAACTAGTCCGCTATATTGGATGTTCCGCCAAGATCAATTTAGAATTACCTACGTGATATTTTTGAAAATGCAATGTCATCCAATTAAAACGAGTATTAAAATTTTAGTTTCATCGGTTCGGTATTCATGGCCACTTAAATAAATCCTTGCTAAAACAATAAATTTCTAATAATACCAAAATAAATGTTTAATTAAAAAATAATTGGGACCGAAATCTTGTTCGTAATCGATTACTTTCAAAAGCTAAACACGTGTCTAAAGTGAAATCAATTCAACAATAATAAAAAATATGCAAATCATATTAATTCCACACCTTAACACCGTTAAGCAGACAACACTTTTGTTTTCTAAAAGCTTATGAACGTTAATAAAGTTTCTCTATAACCTCTAAATAATCTCCAATTAACCTATGAAAAATCTGTATTTTATTCAAGCGAAGGGCGACATATTAACCTCGGCATATCGATTAATAATGCACGATCTGTCTTCTTGCCCATTCACATGCTAATATATATTCAGTACTATAATAACTTCATTATGAATAACGTATTAGCATAATTAAACTAACCTGCTCATTGTAACTTAATTATGCCAATATAATTTGATTTATTGTTAAGGGAAAGAATACTTTAGTGAAGGCAAAAGTGTTATATTATTATATAAATTTATTGTATATAGCTATAACTAATTGTGTTCCAGTTTCGTCTTGTAGACAAATAAAGACTTGAGAATAATCTACAAAAAAAGTTAATATAGATAAATAGAATAATCTACAAGTTAAGTTATTGTAAAAATACTTTTCTCAAGGATAGTGCCATCCAGACGGCACAAGACAGAAGTGTTTGGAAATAAATGGTGGCCAGGGTGACGGGCCATAGTAAGGTCCCTCAGTCATGAGGTGACGACGAAGTAGAGTTAAAGATATTTATATAAAACGTGATGCCGTGTTTCCAATAGACTAATAACGCTCACTAATTATATGACTTAAAAACGAATCTACTTACAAGTATTAAATTCACTACACCTGTTTCCAAGTCCTAACAAGATTCATAAAACAAATAGTGTTCTACAATTATTGAGCCCTGTTTTTCATCTTTCACATTGGTATTATCAACATTTACAATCTTGCGAGAGAGCAGTCAAACATCTATTGTATGTAAAAATATTGTTCAAACATTTAAAACTAAGTCGTTATGCTACACTAGAATTTAATAGGCTTAGAAATAAATTAACTATGTAGTGTATCTACTGCACATTTTAAAACGAATGGGAAAAGCAAAATATGATATAGTTTGAAGTTTTTTCTGTGATTTTTTGTGATAGCCGACTAAACATGATGATAAGCTCTTCCTCCTTAAATGACATTACGAATGTCTGCCTGGGCCTCCGATAGTCCTCCTTATGATTAAATGGTAAAATTTAAGTTTTTCTACCATAAGTGGTAAGACTGTCCAATATTTATAATAATAATAACCTTTCATTTTTAAATAACCAAATCAAATTTACTTGCTAATATTAATAGTTAAGAACGTGCTCGTATGTTAAATTGATCATGCATTTAACATTATCATTACTATTAATGATGCCATAGCAGTTACAGACACCATTTATAGGTACGGAACGGATTTAATTGTATATTCATTGTTTCAGAACTATCCTTAACGAAAACTAGTTACTTGTTCTATGTCCAAGAAACTGATGAACCAAAGTATACGATTGTTGTTTTAACACGGACTTTCTAATGCATGTTTTCAAGATATCGATCGTCTGATAGCGAAACTTTATCAAGGTAAGTACAACGCTTTCAAAATTGTTTGTTTTTTAACAACGTTACAGAATTGGCAATAAGCGAGGTCAATTTTAATCTTGATAAAAAAATGATAAGCTTTTTAATACTAAGTTTTTTTATTTGAAAAAGCTTATATAAATTTATAGGAAAATTTATATGCATTGCTTTTTAATTTGAACTTATTTAAAATCGTTATTTTTAATCACCATAAGATCTACATAATATAAACAATTTATTAAAATGGTATCTGCTTTTAATCTGGAGTACGTGTGGCGTCTTGAAAATTAAATCGATAAAATCTATGGGAAAACGTATAGGCCAATAAAGGTTGGAGGCTAGGCATTTATTTCGTCCCATTAA
This sequence comes from Eurema mandarina, assembly GCA_018238005.1. Classification (NCBI taxonomy): domain Eukaryota; kingdom Metazoa; phylum Arthropoda; class Insecta; order Lepidoptera; family Pieridae; genus Eurema; species Eurema mandarina. The sequence continues at coordinate 10,944 of DWAJ01003805.1, forward strand.
TATAGTGCTGCAATACAATCTCTTATACCCGAGATATTTCTGTCGTTAACAATTTGTTCTCGTATCGGCAGAGCTTACCTGTTAACTTATCTACTTCTTCCACCTATATTGCTTAGGGCTGTCAGTCATACTAAAAATAATTATAGCTAATTATACCGCGAAAGCGCTTCAAATACAAATCCCCATGAGAAATCATAATTCATTCTACACAACTTTCGGTAAATAATAATATAATAATGACAACTTTGTATGGGATATCTAAGCTTTATTTGAACAAATATATGGAAAGTAGCAACCCTAATGTACAACTAGTTGCAGGAGCTAACGGCTAACTTATCAATAGTAACGAATGTCTTCCAGGAATCTTTATCAGCGTGGTAGCAATTTTAGATGTGTCCGATAGATTGTAGGTTTATATTTAGTTTTATTGTATTAATGGTGTCTTAGGAACGCCTCGTACTACAAGTCATATATAAGGAACTAGAATAAATTTTACTAGGAAGTCTCTTAGCCTCACTTTAATGATAATCAGTGAAAATCAGTGTTCTAGTCAACAAAATATTTTTTTTATAGATTTATATTTCATATATTTTTGTAATTCATAATTTTAATATATGAAGAGCTCTGTCACAATTGTATGATATTATAAATAAATAGATTTCTATGGTTTGATAACTATCGATTTTGTTAGTACAAATACACCTGCCCTCTATACATTAAGATATTAAATCGACATTCACATTTTATACTAAAAACCCTGTCCCTGTCATATTATGTAAGGAAACAAACTTATTTCTTGTGTCTTTTTGGACCAGACAGAGAATAAACGCACATAAGCGTTAAGTTTTTGGCAAGACACTATGGACATATTAAGTAGGTAAAGAAAGCATACTTATTAAACTTATAGAAATAAGTATCAATTCACAAATAACAGACATTCCTCTAAGCGTATCTAAGGCCATAATCACTAAATCTGTCTCAAAATTTTAACAAAGACTTAGAGTTATTGTAAACGTTACAACTCGTGACAACTTTGAACGTGGGTCTGTTGAAATATTGGGATAATTGCCGATCTCGCTAAAGTATGTCTGTTTAACACGAACTTAACGAAAGCATTCGTCCTATAAACTGCACTTTTGTTTGTAATAAATTTTATAATAATATCTGTCCATTACTTAAAACGGACGGCGTTTCAGTCTCACATTTCTCACGTTTATTATCAAATAAAATATAAAACACTATTTTATCTATAGACTTTTTGCAGTGTAGTTATTAATGGAAATGTATCATTGCATCAAATATCACTGTGAACATATATGTACCTTATACGGAAAGTTCTCTATCTAAGAGATGAAGTATATTGAAGTAGATATGTATGAGAAAGAGGACAATACATAAACATTGGTTGAGTTTAAAAGACACAATTGAATACAATTTTGAACGAACACGATGTCTGACCGAATTCGTGCGGCAACTAAAGGTACTAACATCTAGGTTATATTCTCAACATTCATACATATATGGAGATATATAATCGCCAATTATTACGCAACATCCTCCGCACCTAAACACTTGAAAACAAGTACATGTAAATGAGCATATATTAATTCTTGTTTACAAGACAACCATTCAACTTCCCATCTCATTAACGTTTTGCAACATGCCATTACGTATTCCATAACTCGGAAAACATCTAACAATCTAGCCATCGCGTGCGATTCTCATCTGGTGAAACCGACGACCACGTGAACTTTGACACTTAATTCAAGATGGCCGCCCTGCTGTCAAACTAAATACTCCCTACTTTCATTATCGGGAAAATTGATTAGGAAATAATGTTTGCACGAAACGAGCTTCATCGTTTACGTAGTAAACGCTTTATGAATTATTAGTTATAGTTAGGTACCTAGTGTATATATTAGTTATAAACACTAAGAGTCATTTTAATAATGTACATAATTTAAAAATTATTAGAACCTCTAAGGACCTTTACGGAGACTTATATTTTTTGCGTATTCTGAAATTAAAATATACGTTTTAATTAAAAAAACGGTTAATATGTTACATCTTTATAAACCCGTAATCACATACTTTAATAATAAAATTTCGCAGACAGCCATCCTTCTTGATCATGATGGCTGTTAATCATAATGCATTAGCGAATAAATCAATGTTCGATATCACATCCAATTTGTGTAAAGACGAAGCGTGTCATTTAGTACAATAAAAGTTAAGTAGCGATGCGAATCAAGCAGTGCCATTCCAAATGTATGTTGAAATTACGACAAATAGCATATACACCTATGTATTGCAAAATACCACGTTTTGCGGAAACAAATCGGACACGGTTACGTTATAGTTTCAATACTTGTACATGCATTTTTGCAATTTTCTATTCAATTCCGTATTATTATAGTATCGTACGTAGACCATAAAACTTAACAAAACGATTTATAACTTTATTTATTGTTACATTATTATATAAACATAGCATTGAGATATATAATAAACACTACTAATATACGAGGTAGTTTAAAATAATTAAAACATCTAATAACGTGTCATAAAAGTAGAGAATTCGTTTTTGCCGACAAACTATTTAGCTTTAACTACCGATTTTATCAGACAATAAAACCGACAGATACATTAATAGTAATGTATAGGAATTTAGAACTTATTTGTATAGCAATAAAGGTATAAATAGCGTCTCTACATATTCAGTCATTCGAACCAGATTGTAACCCCGTATATCAATATGGCAAAGTAGGACTTACTTTCTATTCGCGTTTATCTTATGATATTTTTACTGATAACCACTGAACCTGTCGTAAAACTACTAACCGTTTCTTCGACGTCAATATATCTTAAGGTAAAAAATTATCATATATTTTGTAAGCATAACGAAAACACATTATTAAGACAAGCCTAATTGTAGACTATCTACAAAAATATCAACTTGCGAAAAGTTATATGTATGCATGAAAATACGTGTTCATTTAATTATTATGTGCGATGGCCAAGTCAATATATTTATATAAAACATTAATTTTTTTTAATATTGATATGCGTCACTATAAAATCCTCTTAATTATTACCCAACAAG
>DWAJ01003806.1:0-14045 GCA_018238005.1 Eurema mandarina
TCAGATCGCCCGTAAATTATTTTTCCTTTCATTTTTATCATATTTCCCTCCTTTTCTAATGGGTTTAATTCTATTATAATTTTTTTTCACTTTTCATTATTTTTAAAGGGATCTACCCTGGTCTAATGGTTATGTTAGACGTCTTATTTTGTATGATGACATTTGAGATGAATGTTCTCCTGATGATAAGTGATCACCTCTACCCATGAACAGTCGTAATGCTCTTAATACCTCACTACTACGTTGCTGACTTACTACGTATTAAAAAAGGAAATAGGAAAGTATAATGACAAACAGGAATAAAGGATACATCTCTGATGAGATGCTTCACTTGACTGATATCTCCCCAATTCAGCCTAATAGCATAGCCCTACAACTTTAAAGTTAGTTATGTCCAAAATGTCGTATATAAACCCTCCTTTGACATTAAGGCAAAACCTGGTACGACATCTCTTCCTACAATTTCGGTCATAAGTCATGACTATTTATTACAATAGGTACTCTATATTGTAGGGGCACTAAGAGAAGTATCAAATATGTAAGGAACGATTTCGTCTAGGCTCATACTATCTGGTTCGTAATGATTGCTTGGAAAATGTTACATTTTGTATAGGGTACCATTAGGCATTGACATAATAACCTCAAAGTTATGTATAAGAAATATAAGGCTAGTCATATCGTACAGCTCACCCCCGTTTTCTTTGACCAATTATTTAAGTGAGATTAAACCTAACTTAGGTTACCTGAAGATTACTATAGCTTTACACAATAATTACATGCCCAGCAGCTTAAAAAATGTGCATCTGCTTTGATTACTGAAAGTTTATACATTATATCGTTACATACAAATCTTAATATGACATACAATTTAAAAGCTACACTAATTGTTTCTTTAAGTAATGATATAGGTTTTATACCGTTTTTACTATATGCCTCATTTACCTACTGTTCTCAGGGATGTCCTTGTTTAAGACTTTATTTTGTAAAACTTAAAAATATTTTAAAAATATATTCTTAGTAGTACACCCACGTTGGATTTTATAGGCACCTTGTGTGTCAAAATATATAGAGGGTCAGTACACAAATAGCAAGGGGTATTTATTCATAGACACATCCATGGCTGCAGCTGCCCAACCGGTATTCGCCGAGCAAAACGGTACTTTAAATATTTAACTGACTTCCATGGACAACGTGCAATTTTTTAGCTTATCTTAAAATACTGTATTTTATACCCCTGACTTTAATAAATAGTTGTATGTAAAAACGGGTGTTAATGTTTTGAATGAGTAGTAACAGATGATCTAATTGTTACCAAAAACAAATTCAAATACAAGTGACACATGAAATTACAAATATTAATATAAGATATATTTATATACGGAACACGGCCTGTAACATAGTTTTTTTTTTCATACAGGCGTGTCCTGGGGTTTCGAACACGTAAAAATATTTTCTTATTTAGTCCAGATTTTTCTTTTACATGTAGAATATATAAACATTGTGGCTTTATACGAATCGATAGTTTAACACAGACAGACATATACACTGCGTAAAACTGTATGCTGGTGTACTACATACATGTGTGTATGTATGTAACACGTTAACATACTATTTAAGTTAATTTCGACTGGATTTTCGAGTGCCATATCAGGAGCTCAGGACATGGGAAGGGCTATATTTAGTGGCTGCCCATTTGCAGCACTATCGATTCGCGGCCGCGGCCGGAGCGATGACCGGAACTGGACTGTTTCGCTAATTATAATTTATTATTAAACTCTCGTCAACTTATGATAGCCTGGTACACGAATGGGAACTTTTAAACGATATTAAGAGGTCTCAATGGAATATTTATTATTATTATTATTATATTATTTATTACCAACCAATAAAAATCATCATCAATCTGTCTTCTTGCATAGAAAATAAAAAAAATAATTAATGCCTTCAGTATAAGCAGTTTTTTGTTGTTTGTTACAGGATAATTTGACTCCAGAGCCAGCAGATATGAATGAAGACGACAATTTTTCAAGTAAGTTTCACATCTAAATAATGTTTCCAATTAAGAAGATCAGAAACGATCGCGATAACAGTGCAAACCACTGTTACATACATACATTGGTTAAAACATTGTAAATGGTATTTTTGCTTAATTTGAAACTGTTATCATGCTCGTTTACGTTGCACAGATAAAAAATACAGCCACTTGCATCAAATCAATCGCGTATTTTATGGGGCGTGCCAAAACAAGTTTTGTCCTTCATAAAATACTGGCATATAAATAAATTGGCTTCAAAACAAACCTTATTAAAAATATATTTGTGGAATTGTAGAAACGTTTTCAAAATTTAAAAATTGACTGGACAATATGATCTGGTGCAGGTCAGGGCTTCGCGAAAGATGCTGAGAAGTTGAAAATGATGTTGCTAGCATGGAATTACCACAATCAATCAGGTAAACTTATTTTAGGATATTGTTTCAATTTTGTTTGACATACCTACCTACATATATTTTTTCTGCGTTTGTTGAACCTTTTTCGTCTAGTATTGTTGTTTTCTTTGCTGTCTTGTGTTGTTTGGTTTTACAGTTCACGTTATGTTGGTAAATTTCATGAGTAAATTTTCGTAGTCGTATTATTTAGCTTAGTTACAAACAATTCAGTGACATGATTTTTCCACGACAAAACCGCTTGCCCCGGCTGGGCTATTTTTACCGGCACCGAAGCCATATTGAGAGGGCCGGCTAACCAGGGGCGCAGACATGGCGAGGAGGTTCAAATTATTTATAGGAACGGGCTCGTTCGGGTTGACATTTAGCAAGCAGATGCACCGGTCCCCTGAGCGCCTGCACACCATCATTAATTTCTGCTGCCTTAGTAACTGTGAATACATAATTATAGAACTGTGTTCGCAATGTTTTTTGATACGCTGAATTTATATAACCTGACAAAATGGTTTATAGAGGAGATAGATAGATAGATAGATAGATGAATAAATTAACTGTGAAGAATGTTTTATTTATTAGATGGATAACAATCAATTTTATAGACACACTTTAAATACCATTTATGGAGAAAATGCCCAGTAGAATTATTATTAGGTACTTACTTACTTTTTTATTTATTACTAATATAAATAAACTACAAAAACATCGCATTAAACTTGTCACAAATCAAATTGAATAAATGATCTACGGTGCACGCATTTCTGACTAGAAACGAGTCTCCGTCCATTCAAGCAAAATATTTTAACAGGTTTTGTACCTTGTTGAACATCTGATATATATTTATATATAATTCACCATTCAACTTCTTACGATACGATCCCGATTTGCAAATATGACATTCAATTCAAAAAGGTTTTAATTAACAATAAAAATAATCTGATTCACTTAAGGTATTCTCAATGGATTATGAATAAATAATAGGCACTGTACTAATAATAAAAATACTATACATAATATATAGTTTTTCTTTATAAGTTTGTTTAAGGAGTATCATTTTAAATACTTATTATCTAAGGATATCATTTTATTTTATCAATTAGTTTTAATACAATTATCCCCGAATTAAATTATGTAGGTGTTTTAGTATTAAGAAGACTTACATAAGAATAAATGCAACTTGATCGATTTAATCCTGACTAGATTTACATTTCTATTTTTGAAATCTCTTACCCTCGTACTTACTCGTACAGGCCGAAACGGTGACATAACAGAGACGGGTGCAGACAGCAGCATGGCGGACCTTTGGGCCTCGTACCACAGCGCGTTGGGCCTCGGCAGCAAGCCTCCAAAGCCTCCCACACCCTTGGCCACAGGCCACTCGGTGAGTTTTAAGGTTGAGTGCGTTTCAATACTCGTTTTTAGATTACTTAACGAATATCCAAGCCAGGTTGGTCTTAAGCAGTCACGTTTTAACATCATGATATTTAAAATATGTACTAGAAAAGTGATAGAAATGTCGAAATGGGCTTAACGCCATAACCTTCAAACATTAGTTGAATTCATTATGTTTTTAAGTTACAAGGATAGACTTTTGTATCTGATTGAAGTTCAGAAAGAGTTCTCTTTTTTTCGATTACACTAGTATCAAACAGTATTTTAAGCCTAGAAGTCTAAAATTCAATTACCAATGGCACCCTGATCTCAATTATTATCTTTTGCTGACACGATTGCAACTTCTGAATAAAGGTTCTTTATTTCGTTAGATTTGGATGACAAAGATATCTTTCTGGGTTAACTGTAACAATTCAGAGGGGACGATTTCATTGTTTATTTTTTACCTACTTTTTACAATAGCACGTGCTCAGTAGTAGCCGTGATTTTCTATATTTAATGAGCTTTTAAAAAACTGTGTCCATTTCAAATATTGATCTAAAAATGAATGTTTTGAAGGACCTTTCAGTGGCTTTAAATGTGTAAAAACTTACTTATAAAAATGTCAGCTTCTCTAGAAGAATGCATAACACGGATACGAATAAATAAGATTTTTTTATATTATTCGTTACAAGCGGTTTTTAGTGAAAAGGAAAAACAATAATTCGTTGCTATAACCCTCTAGGTTTTCAAATATCTATATACTACAATTATATCACCATATCGCTCTATTATAAAGATATATGACTAAATAAGTGTTACTAATTTCTAGAGTCCCATTCACGTTGGCTCAGCGACTCCCGTAGAACCGGCGTCTACGCACGACGAGACTTCATCATCAGATAGAACTAAGGATGATGATGATGGAGGCGCCTCTGATGATGACAGTGATGATAGGGTGGATCCTCAACACCATGATCCGGAGCGATTGAAAGCTTTTAACGTAAGTAATGATGAAATAGATATAGCTTATCTTGAGATATAAATTAAAAGATATGTCAAGGCTTAATCTACTCTAAAATAAAGGCGAAAGTTTGTGAGTCTGTATGTTTGTTACTTCTTCAAGTCTAAACGGCTACAGCGATTTTAATAAAATTTGGCATGGAGCTAGTTGAAACCCCGGATAAGCTACGTTGTACTGTGGGTACTGGGATTACCATTATTTTGGCTAATAAACCGCGAGTAACTCCGCGGGACACAGCTAGTAAGGATGACTTTTTCCTGTAAACACCAAAAACAACCAACTGGAAAATAATATTTTAAATGTTTTCTGAATAAGCGACATCAATAATTTCTTATATCACAGATGTTCGTCCGTCTATTCGTCGATGAGAACTTGGATAGGATAGTTCCTATTTCGAAGCAGCCTAAAGAGAAGATTCAGGCTATCATAGACTCTTGCACGAGACAGTTTCCCGAGTTCGCTGAGCGTGCTCGCAAGAGAATCAGGACTTACTTGAAGAGTTGCCGGCGCAATAAGAAGGTGCGGGGAGACGGGCCGGCCACGGGCAACGGGGGCAGCACGCCGGCTGGCAATGCCTGGGATACCGCGGTGAGGGTCCGAGCTCTGCAGCATTTATGTTAGCCTAGTACTTTTATGGCGTCGTTAGGAGATATTCATTGAATGTTGTTAGCTAAATTAATTAAAAATTTAAAATTATTATTTATTATCGAATAATTTATTTTGAGGTTAATCAGAGTTTGCAAACTATTAGCTAACTAATTATATAAATAAATTCAACATACATTCAAATTTTATGAATACCCGGATTTTTTTCGCAATTCGATTCGCAAAAAAATATATTTTATGAATTGTTAAATAATAAATTTACGGCACCCAAACATTAAATCGTTACGAACACAATCATAAATAGTCATTTGCATACAACTATAAGAAGTACCATACTTTCGAATAGTCATATAAAACGACTTTTTCACCTATTTAAAGCGTAGGATTTCGATCAAGTTCTAAGACCCTCTATTGAATAAATTCACTAAAGTCCCGAGGGTCGCTAGTATTGACTAGCTGTGTTCACTCAGGTGCGACCGACTCCCGCGCACTTAACGTCTGTACAAGCTGAACATATCTTGGCGCAGGCGTGTGAGAACGAGAGCCTCAACGCGAAGCGCATGCGGCTCGGCCTCGACCCCGTCAGCCAGCCCATGCCGACTGTGCCCACACCTATGGTGAGTTATGATTGCCTGGTACTTTTATTTCAATTGCGTTACATTTGGTTACTATTTTTTATAATTTTCCAACCTAAAAATAAAACAAAACTAACCGACTTCAAAAAAGGAGGAAGGAGGTGGTTACTCCAGAATTCGACAGTATTATTTTTTTGTTGCATGCATATTTCAAATGTCTCTTCGGATCCTAAAAGTAACAAAATATAGAAATAAAAAAAAATATGCTCCATAATTATATGAAATATAATAATAATAATAATAATACATAATATAATAACATTAAAAGTTTTAGAATAAGAGAAGCATTTTAATATGTGATTCGTGAATGCTAGCTACCACTAACTATACCACAACAAAAAAAAATATTAAAAAAGTAGGTATTATTTATGTATTTGGTATAATTGTGTATGAATGAATGATTTTAAGCCTTATTACAAAATTCACAAGAACGAGATTGGTCAATTATATGCGAATATAACTAGCAACACTCATTTTCGACTACAGGCCATAGACACAACAGCGACATCTTCGTTCCTGAACTTATACAGCGGCGCCATCAGCAGCCCGGCGACCAGCACGGCGGGCCACAAGGCAGCTGCCGACACCACACGACCATCTACTAGTCCCTCGCTGGACCCGCTCAATAACAACAGTCTCAAGCTTGATAACGCCAATGGCAACACCGGGAGCAAGACTGCCAGGTGAGTGTTGCCAGCTGTACAGTACTCACAACATATACAAGAGTATAGTACGCGTCACGAATTTTTAGCGCTGAACGAAACCTGCGCAGAAGTCAAAAATAAGGTAGCGAGGTAACCTGCGCAGAAGTCAAAAATAAGGTAGCGAGGTAACGGCGCGACGCGCAGTGCGCGTGATCGTCGGGTGCGCGAGCGTTGATTGGTTGTCCCCAGTCGTGTTGTCTTTCTCGCACCAATACGTTAATTACGAGCGCGATTTTACCGATGCGCAGCTATTCTTGTCCAGCGCTAAACTTAAATGACGCGCACTATAAAATCTTATTAAATAAAGTTAGTCTTTAATGGACTTTGAGATCAATCCCCTTACATAATCAATAACCCTTTCTGAACTTTGGACAGTAGACAGACTAGTCAACTTAGTTTAATTTACAAAAACGTTTGTTCAGTCGCAAAGGAGGAATCTTATTCTTATCCTGAAGTGAGGGAAATGATAAAATAATTCATGTCTTGGGAACCCTCTCTAGATCTGATCTAAATTTACCATAAGTAGACTTAATTGAATTAAATATTTAACCTTATTTCCAGTCCTGCATCATCGCCTGCGCCACTATTTCGGCCAACATTTCCATCTACTTTCGGCAACCCGCCTACATTTGGACGACAAAAGTAAGAAAGTCTTTGTTTTTTAAATAGTAAACTCTTACTTAGCACTCATATTTACTTGATAATCAAGCCAGTCAAATTCTTTGATTCTATTCATTTGATCAAGTATGCCGTCTTTTGTAACAAGAAGTCTGCCTCCTAAAAATAAAAATTAAAGAATAATCCGATAAAATATCATTTTAGTTGTTTCTACATTTAGATTTAAAACTAATTTAGTCTTAAATATAGCTTAATTAAATTATTATTATTCTTTTTCAGTTCTTCTACAAGCCAAGCATCAGCATTGTCAAATACAGCACTGCTGTCAACTTTGACAGCCTTGCCACCAACAGGTAAAGGTCATGTTCAAACTTAATCTATTTAAAAAACTTACGTTTTAGACAAAATATATTATCTGTGCTCAAATCTATCTGTATCAATTGACGTCTATTCGCTAATATTAAGTGTATTGATTTAATTTTAAATTGATATTCCTTAACCGACTGCATAAAGAAGGAGGTTTTTTAATTCGACTGTTTTTATACGTATATGTTTTTTAATACATCAGAGTTGCGACTTATGGCTACTTTAAATGAGCAACGAGTAAAAAAACTATTTCGATAACGTCGGAATATTTATTTTAACTTCAGGTATGGGCGATTTTAGCCTAAACGATATAACAACATTTAGAAAAGAAAAAAATACGAATCTCAAATTGTTATTAATCGTATAATAACTGTGAATAATAATTGTTACAGGTGTGGGAGTGAACGCCGCGATGGCCGCCTACCAAAGCGCGCTGCTCTCTGCTATGGCTGCGCATACGCATACATTCCCTAATATAAGTGGTAAGATTTTTTTATCATCACTAGGTGAATGTAAACATATTATTATTACTGTAATGAAATCTATATATATAAAACCAAGACGGATTTGTTACTTCTTACTATAACACTTATAACTCGAAATAGGCTAGACCAATTTTCAAAGATTTTGGTTCGTTGGATTTGCCCCGAATAGCAGAATATATTTTAAAAATAATGAAAATTTCTAAGGGGGGAGAGAGGTCAAAGTTTATATGAAAGTCCACTCGGACAGAGTCGTGGGCAGCAGCTAGTAGAATATTAAATAATTAGTAGATAATAAGGCTTCTCAAAATGAGTCGCTGCAGTATTGTTTTATTTTTCCGGTCCTTAGATTACATGTATTTAAGTAGAATTTTGATTACATTGCAAAAATGATAGCTTAGTCATAAAAAATAGTTAAAACTTTTTAAGGTTATATTTTTAATTAATTTTAGTTATTATCATAAACATCGTAGTCATTAATTATTATTAAACTTAATTTTTCAGCTCCAACAGACCTATCACTAAAGACATCCACCACCACACTCCACTCGACTTCTACTCCGTGTATCACCGGGAGCACTTCGCAAAAGTCTCTCCTCTCACACAAGCTGTCGGGCTCAGAGATAGGCGCAGTCCGGCAACTGATCACCGGGTACCGCGAATCGGCTGCGTTTCTACTGCGTTCAGCCGACGAACTGGAAACCCTCCTTCTAAACCAGCCCTAGGGAACAACTAACAAACTGGCCAGCTACTTCGGATTCAATTTCGGATACTTTTAAGAAAAAAATCAAGTGTCATCTGTGACAGCTGTCAGTGACTGTCGTCGGCTGTTTGACATCTGTCAGCGGGCTAAAAGAGGCTTTATTGTGCGCGTTGATGGATTGTATTATAACAACGTTAAAATACGCGTATCCATCCAGTTATAAAATTCACTTTTCGGATACTTTTAAGTCACTTGAGAGCTGCTAAGAACTTCATTCCCGGTTAATATTGACATCTGATAACGGGAACGGCGGGAAATAGGAATTGCATCAGACTACAGCTTACACCGAGATTCGATACTTCGGATTCAATTTCGGATACTTTTAAGAAAAAAAATCAAGTGTCATCTGTGACAGCTGTCAGTGACTGTCGTCGGCTGTTTGACATCTGTCAGCGAACTAAAAGAGGTCTTATTGTGCGCGTTGGTGGATTGTATTATACCAAAGTTGAAATACGCGTATCCATCCAGTTATAATTCACTTTTCGGATACTTTTAAGTCACTTAAGAGCTGCTAAGAACTTCATTCCCGGTTAATATTGACATCTGATAACGGGAACGGCGGGAAATAGGAATTGCATCAGACAACAGCTACAAAGGCAGTCTTCGTGGAATTTGATGTTAAAATGTCTGATGGAATTTCTGATTTCGATGGTTAAAACTATTAATTGTTTCTGTTATATAGAAGAAGGATTATAATAGAAACATAAAATACATTCGGTGTACGAAGGGGATCGTATTGAAAAAAATTAAAAATGTTTACACGGATAAGTTATGAAATTGAATGTTGTTATATTGTCGAGGCTAAGTCAAGAATCAAACGAGAAATGTTTTTGGTGTCAAATAAAAATTATACCTCAAACGATGATAGTTCTCGTCCTGCGAGCGACCTGATACAGGTCTTTAATATTACTTAAGTTGGTACCATTGTAAGGATAGCTACGCTTTTTAAATATTTCAATGCTACCAACCTTGCTATTTAAATACCTATCTCGATTTCATAAATTTCATGATAACTATTTAGGATTACGAGTTTTTTCGATGACCAGTCCATTCGGCTACGGAGCTGCCATATAAAAGTGTTGCCATTCAAAACTCGTTGGAAGAGTACAAAATTATTTTGTGTATATTTAGATTTAAGAAAAAAATCAGGGAGTTTTTAGCGTAAGTTTAATGGAAAATTCGATTTCTTGCCTGGTGCGTTAGATTAGGGACGAAAAATCGGCTGATTATTACCTCCATTTAACTATTTGAGTTGAACACGGCATATACTAAGTGTAACAGAGTCTAAATGTATGTAGGTGGCATTCTAGGTGTAAGGAGCACGAATTTATTTGTTGTTTTGTATTATATTTATAATTCTCTAGTTGTATTTTGAAAAGAGTAATATAGTTCTTACTTTTTTATCTTTAACGCGATTACGGTCATTATTGCTCCATCCAAAAATTTATATTCTTTATGAGGGCAATACTGTTGTACATGAGCTATTCTGTCATAGATAAAATAATTATAATTAAAATTTCATTTGAAATAAAAGTGAACTATAATTTAATGTTTACAAATAATTCAAGATACGTTATTCTTGAAAACTCGTATTGAAAAGTAAAAAATAATTTTGTTCTAAATAGCTCATATACAAAGAGTATTGTCGTAATTCACTTTGCTCAGAATATTTTATGTAAATTAATATTTTCCTTGTTACCACATGGCTAGATAGATAAGCGTACAGCTTATGATTAAGTTCCGAATTGAATTTTAACAAGTCTCGCAAAGTACAGGTTTTGAATGGTCTATATTTTTATTTAGATTGGTTCATTGGTAACATACTAGCTTTCTGCGCCAAGCGTTTTGGGTTCAATGACCCAATTTTCGTAATTTACATTTCTATCTTTCTGAGGTCGGACTGTAAATGTATGTATCTATAAAAGTAAAACATCTACCTAAGTATATTTAACTTGTCCGTTATCTATGTAGTTGCCATAACATAAGCTCTGTTGAGCGTGAGACTAGATGACGCGTTATTGAAAATAAGCGTCATGAAGTATTATCTAAAGGAAGAGAAAAGTGATAAAATGTTTATTTTAAACAAAAGCAGGATCCTCGGTTATATACTTACTTCGACAACAAAGTAATAGCGTGATTCAGAAAGTCTTTCTGTATATTTATTGCGTTGTCTTACATTGGAATTTTGCCAAGTGTGCATTATGCTAATAGAACGGACTCGATGAAACTATAGACCTATAAAAGTACTTTGTGAAGGCAGTTTTTCTTTACGTTTGGATCGGTTGGGCCTAATTTTTTGTTATTTATATTTTGTAATTTAATTGTAAAAACGTTCTCGGCCAGTTCAGATAGGATATGATAGGTTTTGTTTAGTTGTAACACATGTACTTAATAGAATAATTCAAGTAACAGAATGCTTTGTTATTTTGCTCCTGTTTAAGATGGCGCTGAAAATTTTCATTAATATAATATAATAAAAACTTTTGGTTCAATACGTAAAATATATTTCGATGATTTTGTGTGTACACATAATCACATTAGTAGATTATTGGGGTATAGTCCAAGAAAATAGAGCTTGAAATACGATTTTCAGATAAAAACTTGAATTTTTGAAAGATCGATAAACGAATAGTGAGTCTTTTTTAAGTTCATCCACGAGAACTTGAGATAAAAAAATATTTTTATCTGAAATTCGTATTTAAAGCTCTATTTTTTTGGTCTAGAAGACAAGTGCAGATCTTTAAAAGTCAAGAATATTCGATACGTCATGTTCGAAGACAAATCTAACTAATCGCATATAATTTTTCTTGATTTTTTATATATATTAATGAAAATATCTCAGCGCCAATACAATAATCGTATAATAGTTTCACACTTTGCCAGTTTCCACAATAACTAAGACGCTTACAGCCAGTTTGAGAAATTGTAAATTCACTTTTGAATACATAAATTGCCAAAGAAATGAATTGATTCTAAGGAGATGTATTAGCGAGCGAGTTGAGTCTATCGATAATCATTGAATTCAGTTGGTAGGTATGTGTTTAATAAATAAAAGAATAGTTAGCGAAATATATTTAAAAATACGTAGTAATGACGTCATTTTGAGCCGTTTCTTTAAGTGAGTAACGGCCACACACTCATACGCAAAGCAAATTTAAGCACGACTCAAGACTGGTAATTTTGACAGATTTGTATCTATAGCTAACTGTCAAATCGGACCTTTTTGAGTTGTACTTAAATTTAAAAAGCGTTTTAGAATTCCTTACTTAAAAAGAATGAATGTGAAATGAGAATGAGTTACTTAAAAATAACTCGACATAAAACTAAATCAAAGGTTTAAATACAGATAATATAAGTGAGCGAAAATCGGTGAATCTCGACGCCTTTATTTTAAGGGAATGTAAAGGCTAACATCGTTCGATGATACGTCTCCTAATTTTGAGTATTTACGTGGGATTCGTTTGTGTTATTAACGTTTATTTAGTATAAGTTCCGAGTCATTCCGATGTTCTAAAACTAATAATTCGGTGCATAGAAAAATGTAGTCTTTGTAAATTGGATGTAAAAAGTTTCCGACTAGATTTATATTACAAGTTGAATAGAATAAACAGTTGTTGGGGTGAAAACGAAATCGACGGAGGAAAGTTGAAAATGAATTTGTTAGACATTAAAATATATTATTATTATTAGAGATGTATAAATGGTTTACGATTATAATTAGTTCGAGAGTACAGATGGAATTACAAAACGATTGTTACTATTAACGATATGAGAATTTAGTTATAATTTTGCAATTTCAAAATGTGAGTTTTACAATTTTGAAAAGAAAATATTAAATATGCTCATATACTGAATATTTCTTTTATTTGAACTTTTTGGTTTTTATAAATAATCCAAGAAATTTGAGTTGGAATACTTGCGCTCTATCTACATGCATAGACGTATAACGTATAGTCTGATAGTCCCTTAATAATCGGTCCGCCGTAAGTGAAGCTAAAACTAATAATATGTAGTTATACATATAAGCGTATAAAGCACGTTCTTATATTTAGTGACACGCAGACAAGCCCATCGTCAATGTTGCCGCTATAAGCAAATTACCCTACAAATGTGGAAAAATTTAAATCTACGATCATATGAATTTTGATGCGATGCACACAATCTATGTAAGTAGACAGAACTGTCTACTTTGAAATACCTTCAATATGCGTGCGGTTCAATATTTCGGTTCTAGGTGTTATTATGTGTGTTGGACTAAAAATCTCCATCCAGAAATCTATGTTTTAATTATAAAAATAAAATAAACATCATTATTTTTAAGTAATATTTCAATACTAAAAAATGAAGTCACTCCTATGAAGTCTTTATTTAAGTATTATAACACCTATATGTAATCATAATTTCTCGTCGTAGGAGGTTTCGTGGTGTCAGCCTTGTTGAGCACAAATACATCAGCATAGGGATAATACCGTTGGTCCGATAGCAAGAAGTGCGTGGCGTTAGTCAGGAAATCTATGTTAGAGTTCGATCCGAGATAGGAAAACATCGCTGGGTAGCGCTCTGTACCGCAACTGGAACAAATAATGCATTTATAGACTATAGTCATGTAATAGTATAGTACTTTTTTTTATGCGATGAAGTAGGAAGAGGAGCTGGACGTACTCCTGATGTTAAGAGAATCGCCAGCCCATAACCAGTACAGTGCTACCCGGAACTTTGCTAAAGCTACTCCGGACAGAGGTGCATATACAGCGACGCTCCCCACTTTGAGTCACAAAATATTAAGACTCATTGGCCCAGTAATCACGCGTACGCGTCATGAATCTTTAGCGCTGAACGAAATCTGCGCAGAAGTCAAAAATAAGGTATCGAGGTGACGGCGCGGCGCGAGGGGCGCGTGATCGTCAGGTGCGCGAGCGTTGATTGGTTGTCCCAGTCGTGTTGTCTTTCTCGCACCAATACGTCAATTACGAGCGCGATTCTACCGATGCGCAGCTATTCTCGTCAATCGCTAAACATAAATGACGCGTACTA
>DWAJ01003807.1:0-14044 GCA_018238005.1 Eurema mandarina
AAAAAGTGAAAAATTAATAAAGAACAAAATTAAAAGAGTAAAACAAAAAAAAAAACAAGACCAAGTCCTTGACCACCCCGACCAGTCACCCCAAGTAGAACTAGACAATAGAAATAGGACATTAGATCCCGTATAAATAATAACAATAAAAGCCTGTATTATTTCACCTCATTAAATTTTACATTGCAAATGTGTATTAGCACCTATTGTTAGTTAAAAAATATTTAAGTTAGTTATTAGTTTAGTTAGTCTTAAAATGTTAATGTATACCTATAATCCAATGATGAAATGAATCCCATTTGGGTGAAGGCCTCCCCTTTCTTCCTCCATTCTTCTCTACTTCTGATCAGAGAAACTGTAATATTCCGTATTAAGATCCAATAGAAGAAGATCCCGTATTGTCAATACGGGATCTTCTCCATTGAAACATGAATATATATCTTAGACTTTTACTTGGTATTTCTGATGCATTACGATTTTTAATGCTTTAAGAAGGGAGTTAACCTTTCTAAAATACTGGCAACTCACTCCAGAGCTGTCAATCTCTGCAAATCAATTGCAATCAATAATCAATGCAATTAGGTGACTCGCCTACTCCCTTACTCCCAATTTTATATAAAAAAACAAGCTATTATCATTTTGCAGTTGATATGTCAATGACATGTATCATGTAGGTCAATAAGTTTAGCCTATAGACCCAATAATAAGATATACCAATCCGTCAGCTTGTACCTAATTGACTAAACGGTGCAATATAATGTCTTTAGTTACAATAGGTATCATACAAATTTATAAGAATTAATAATCATATAAAGTTTTTTTCTTTGTTTTTAGTGGTAGATAGCTATATTTTTATATGACCGAGAGTTAGGACATTGCTTACGTACCTACCTACCTATGTTACAATATTCGGGGCTTACATTCTTTTGTTAATATTTAATTAGATACATACAATAGCTATCACAAAGTAATACTATATTTTCATAATTTTTGTCTAAAATAAAAACATTTAAAACCTGTGATGGTAATGCCTATTGCTAAATTTTTACTTCCAAACGCTTCGAGAATGGCTAATATATAATTTGCCATATACTTGCCATTTTATAGTGCTATATCTATAGTTATAAATTACAATAGTACCTACCATATATATCTCTATGCGTAGGTAAAAGCCTTATATAATTAACTAGCCGCGCGCTGCGTTTTAACACGCATTTAAGCATGTATTATGTACACTGAAACTTTCTGAAAGTAATTCAATAAATCATCAAAATAAATTCTCTCTGATTAAAAAAATCGCATAAAAATCGGTTGCGCAGTTTTAAAGGTTTAAGCCTACATAAGGACATAAGAGCGACTTTTACCATGTACCTAATGATTAGGTATCCATAGGAATAAGTAGGTATAAAATCTTTCAAAATTACCAGACCGAAGAATACGAGATAAAGCTATTTGGAAGGAGAAAATGGGCTTGCGGTATTCTTATTTCTTTTCTACTAAACGACTGACAGGAAAATATACAGACAAACAGACAGAGCTACTTTTTCGTTTATAAATAAGAATGTAATTATAACATGCTTGTAGTGTAGGTACTGTACCTATTTCCCTATAGCTATTTATAAAATACATATTTCTTATATTATTATTTATATTTCTTAAATTAGAGTTATTAATGTTTTAATTACGGTAAAAAATGTATTAATCCCTAACGTAATTTTTAACCGACTTCAATAATTGGAGGGTAGTTTTTTCATTTACGTATTATATCAAAAACAATAAACTGATGTTGTTTATATGACTCCGTCGCGTCGGAGACAATTTCACCACTATAAGTAGGTACCTACATATTATTGTGCATTTAAACCCGAACCACATAGGTACATTTACCTCGTATGTCCTTTCCAATACCTATAGGTATACGATATAGGAAGTAAGCTTCCTAACTATTTTTCTTCATAGAATAGCAAAAATCAATGGCTAACTAGCTTTCGTAATATTATGACACCTTGTAGATGAAAATGCATTACTAATGTAGAAGAGATAATCAGTTTATTTACCTATAGCATGTAATTATTTGTTTTATTAATATTGGTATCAAATAAATTAAGGCCAGTCCGACATAACCACCTCCTTCTCCCCCATGGAGGACGCGGTAAAGCGGTAATCGTTACAGGATTTCCCCTCGTTAAAAAAATGTATTAAAGAAATTGATCAAATTTTGAATTGATTATCACAAAATGTTCACATAGTACCTATACCTACACGTATTGTTCCCGCAATAGGTACCTTCTACCTACCTCTAAAAGTTATTAGTGTCTGTGTGAAACAGTAGCAAATATCTTTGTATCAAAGTCAGAGTCAAATTGAAACATTATTCAACTAGGCTACATATAGTAACACTTGAATCGTCATGGTGTTACAAAACAAACAATTTACCATCGGTTCGGAAGGCAGTTTCTATAGGGAAGAACCGGCAAGAAACTCCGATAGATGCTCTTTTAAAATAAAAAGATATAACTAATAATATTTTCACAAGTTTTTGCATATATAGATGTAAAGTATGTAAAAATAGGGATTGCATATACATGTAATATATATGTGAATATGTATCAGGCAATAATAATTATAAAAATTGTGTAGCAACAAGACTACTGCAATGATTTTGATACAATGCATAATTATGATTATGCAAAGAATGTAGTTAGATATAAAGTCCTTTTTTTCCGGCCCAGTAAATACAATGACACCAATTATATAATTAAGACTGACAGTGCATATTATATACTTGTAGGTACAAGGTTAGCGTAAAATGCTTGTTTCTTTATAAATTGATAAGCTAATATTGGTATGTTTTGTCTATGGTGATTAAGGCTTTTTTCAAAAGCATCTTAACTTAATCCTATGAACATTTCATATGGAAAATCGAGGATTTATTTTTATTTGGTTTCAATTTTTCATCGTTTTTCCAAAGTTGATAATGTTTTATTGTTTATACATTTTTTTTACCATTTAAGGATGGGTAGGTAGGCTTTAACAACAACAAAAAAAATTGATATTAGATATTTAAACATCTCGCATCTAACAACAAAAGTTAACACACAATTTAAACTTAATAATGAGGCTCAGAAAAGCTTAGGTAGTTGTGGCTCTTCTTAATTTAAGCGCTTATAAGATACCTAGAGATACAGTTATATACTATTTTTTTTATTAAAAATTAAAAGAGGGACAATATATCATTGATTATAAAGTTTAATATATCTACCTACTAATGAGTGCCTAATGTTTATTTTTTAATCGTAAATGTTTTATCAAAATTGGTTCAGCGGTTACAAAGCTATGGTAAAATTATTATTCTCTACAATATAACAAACATTGACAATTTTGGCACGTCGCTTTTTCTACCAGTGTTATAAAAGTTTGTGGGAACTTCACTTGTACGAGTAGTTGCTATTTCATAAAAATCTACGCAATAAATTTGATACAAGTTTGCACAAACGATACTTTTTATCCCAGTTTTAAACCCGGGACCGAAAACAAAGCTGTTAAAATAATACGCCGTGATTTCCAAACTACACTTTTAATATAAAACCTGCAAAATTTTGTGATATAGACATGGTCAATTTAAGATGTTAAGTTGACTTACATAATAACTTGGGAACTCTTTTAAACAGGGAATCAATAAATTAATTATATTTTCTTTAGATTTCCCTTTTATAAGGATATCGTCTTCCTTTTTTTATATGATGAAGTGAGGAGACGAGCTGGGCGCACTCCTGATGATAAGATAAATGCCAAGCCATAATTAATGCAGTGCTACCCGGAACTCCAGACAGGGGTGCACTACATGTCGCTCCCCACTTTGAGTCATAAGATGTTAAGACTCATTAGCCCAGTAATCTCGCTGGCTACAGAGCCCTTCAGACCGGAGCACAGTGACATCTGCATATTATCACTGTTCAATCAACTACCTGCCTACCATCAAAATATTATAAATAAATATTTCAGGACATTTATATACGGTGCCATCTAGTCCCACGCTAAGCAGAGCTTGTGCTATGGCAATTAGATTACGGATTAATTATCTCTATATACCTATACTCTTGTAAAAACATAGATATAAAACATAGCAACACCCAGACCCCGGAAAAATACAAATGTAAATTACAATACCGGTGTGGGGATCGAACCCACGATCCATCACGAAAGTAGTTGCTACCACTGCGCCAAGAGTAGCAGGATTAGTAATAGATATAGTACGCGTCACGAATCTTTAGCGCTGAACAAAACCAGCGCAGAAGTCAAAAATAAGGTATCGAGGTAGGGGCGAGGCGCGCGGGGCGCGTGGTCGTCGGGTGCGCGAGCGTTGATTGGTTGTTCCAGTCGTGTTGTCTTTCTCGCACCAATACGTCAATTACGAGCGCGATTCTACCGATGCGCAGCTATTCTCGTCCAGCTCCAAACATAAATGACGCCGACTATACTAGATACAAAGATTACTAAGTGATATTAACTTAAGTTTCCCGCCGCACGACCCACCATAAGAAGCTGTACGCCGCAAACCAGTACGCCACCGTGCGATCTTTTTTACGCGAATCCGGTTTCAGTAAACGCAAATTCAATGTTTACTTCAAACTACGACATTTTTGACAAAGGAGTTTGATCCGTATATCATTGTGTTAGAGTTCGGTTTTGGATACAATACATGTGTTTGTTTATCCTTCATTTTAATTAGATTGAATAAGAAATTACTTGCATTTACAAACTACGTGCTGAGCCTCAGTTTAATGTGTTTTTAGATTTATGATAGTTAGCCTAGTATTCTTGACGGATACGAATTAAAGCAAACATAATTGAAAATGATGGCTTTTTTTATTTTTTTATGTTTACGTATAAATTGAAGTATTTGCTTATATAAGAATCGTATAACATTATTTGTTGGTGTTTTTGTATTGTATACGACGAAGAGAATCCAAACTCACCGTTGTATTTGTAAGACTAACTTGCGAGATTACTGGGCTAATGAGTCTTTACATCTTATGAGTCAAAGTCAAAGCCTCAGTGTAGTGCACCCCTGCCCGGAGTTGGCAATGTTCAGGGTAGCACTGCATTGATTATTGGCTGACATTTCTCTTTCTATCAGGACTGCGTCCAGCTTGTCTCACCACTTAGTAGAATAAAAAAAAATCTTGTGACCTCAATAATACCTATTGAGGCTGCTTGCTTCGTGATGGCTCATTGTTTTGATAAGAAAAACTCCAAGATGATTTTACAGATTCTATAAATTACGTCATTAAACCTCACACACATCCATTATACAGTATCCGTTACATAGATCTTCAGCTTATTTTGCTTTTGAAGTGCATTATCACATTCATACAAATTACGATCGACAAATTGAGTTAATTCAAATGTTTCATCTAGTTGGCGGCCACTAGATGACGCTGTGCCTATAGCGTGTGTAACAAACGTGTATTTGTTCCAGTGGTGCTGTGTAGCGCGGTCGTGGTCGCGGTCGTGGTCACGGTCGCGGTCGCGGTCACGGTCACGGGCGGGGGCCGGCGCGGGGGCATGGGGCGCGCGCGGCGGCCGGGATGGCGGTGAGCTGCCCCGAGGTGATGTACGGCGCCTACTACCCCTACCTGTACGGCCGCGGCGCCGCCAGATCCTTCCACCACGCGCCGCACTTTCAGTACGATCGGGTGAGTTGTACACACACACACACACATCCACACACACACATACACAAAAGCACTCACACACATAGGTACATATAAACATATTAAGGCCACTGTACCCACACTTGACACTGTACCAAACAGTGGTGGTTCGCCGTCAGTGTGCGCAATACAATTTAAAACTGTTTGGTACAGAATTACAGTGCGACATTATGCCGCTGCTTTTTTCTGCCGCGCGGCGAAAAACTCGTAGTATAGTGCGCGCCTGGCTTAATAATACGTAGCGACCGCTAGTAATGTTCTGATTATGAGTCGTGCAGCTGTTATGTCGAGGCTTAGCATATATACGTCCTATCGACATCGACTATTGACGTCTAATAGCTTGCCAGTAGTCGAGGATTCTCCCTTAGCTTCAGAGAAAGATTACATTCCCTCTTGTATAAATGTTTCTTTCTTTCTTTCCTTCCTCTTTCTTCACACACACACACTCAACACACACGTGTCACATAATTGATATCTATGTAACTCAGTTAAAGATATTACATATTCTGAAATACTTTAATACTATGTAGACATGCATCAACAATACTTACGTTCGCACACAAACAGGCTTAAATAACACACACACACACACACACACACGTGTAGCGCACACACACACACACACACACACACACGCGTATAGCGCACACACACAAATAAAAACACGTGCACATGTAGTTTTTAAATAATATTTTCCTTTTTTTTAAGTAAGTTCCCAATTATTAGATACTATTTAGTAAACGTGTCAGGTACCTACGTATGTTAAAATTTTCTATGAAAATAAATACAATTTACTTCCAACCAGAAAACCTACTTAATGCAGACGAAGTTACAGTAAAATCTAGTTATTAATATATCTTAAGACTAGCTGACCCGTGCCCACTTTGTTGTTCATAATAATATTTTTAAATGCTAATAATGTTTTTTTTGTAATTTAAATATAAAAAACACTGTCGTTGACATTTTTGTCTTTTTTTCAAGCTTTCATAAAAAACGCTTTAATTCGATTTTTTCTCCGATTCACTCTACAAAACGGACTATTACGTGAAAGCCTTTATTTTTCGGTTTTTTATATAGCCTATGACACTCACTTAATAATGTGTCTTTGTATTGGTCAAAGAATTTTTTAAATCGGTTCATTAGATCCCGAGATTACTATAATTTAACAAACATATAAACTTACTTCTTTATAATATTAGTATAGATTAATATAATGTAGACAAAACGGTTATTAAGCAGGCATATGTAAGCGCGCATGGAATGCTCATTTGCATACTGATTTGCATATGCGATTCATCATTCGCTACTATGAGAATACCGTTTAATGGAATGTTTGATGGTATTACATATATGTCTGTTACTATTAATTAAAGTTACAAGCAGCATTCTGTGGCTTTGCTTACTTAATAGTTGTTTTTGTAATACACTAGCTTTTATAAAAATATATAATAAAAACATAAAAAATTTATTCCCTTGGAAACTGGATAAAAAGTATCCTATGTCCTTCTCCTGGTTCTAAACTATATCTCCACCAATTTTCAGCCAAATCAGTTGAGCCGTTATAGAGTTATAAGTGAAAAGATATGCTTAACAATTTTTTCTGTACCTATAGTAAGTTTCAGATATCAGCGTGATATAACTAAGAAATAACTCTCCTGTATTACATTATGAAGTACCTTAGGATAAGAAAGAGAAAACACTTTTCCAAAAGCAAAAATTCCTTCTTTGTATGATTGTTCTACTCGTGTCTGATGATCATGATACTAGGTTTCTGTTAATAAATATATTAATATTATTCAAAATCAGTTTTAATACTGTATTTTTAACTTTTAATTTGGTAGAGATAAACTGTTATCAATGATTTTCAATACGATCATACCTTTATTAATTAATTGCCCCACGGTTTGATCCGTATGTACCTACCTACCTATTAATTATAGACAAAAGCCTTCTTCTTGAATCACTATCTGATAAAAAACACATGAAAATCGGTGTCGTAGTTTTAAAGATTTAAGCATACATAGCGACAGAGAAGAAAGCGAATTTGTTTTATACTAAATCTATCTATACATATAATAAAAACGTAACAAGACGTCTGTACATGGAAGATATATGAGAAAAAATATGATAGGAGACCTATATTAACGCAATAGAACCCAAAACAATGATTTTTGGAATTTTTGTCTGTCTGTTTGTGCACGCTAATCTCAGAAACGGCTTGTCCTATCTAGATGGAGTTTTCAGTGATATATTGTGGTAAGCTTCACTTAACATTTAGTTTTTAATTAAAGTCAATCGGTTGATAAATAAAAAAGTTATGGAAATTTAAAGAATCAAGTTGAACTTGCTGAACGTTTGTTGGCGCGGGTTAGGCATTTTCAAAAATGCTGCCCAAAGTCACTTTTCTACGCGGGCGAAGTCGCGGGCACAGCTAGTACTATAATAAGATTCTAAAAAAATATTTCAAATAGTTTAATGTACTAAAATAAATTTCAACCTTTAGAAAGTGAAAACGGGGTCGACCGGGTCACACCTTAAGTAATAAAGATAACAGCTCATTAGCCGTGATATTTGATACTAGATCTGATAGCGACACAGCTGCTTTAAATACGCATCTAATATATTAAATCTATAAATACTTCAACATTAATATTTTATATAACTACATATATGATAATACATGCGTAGATTAAGCTTACATTTTTATAGCATATATACATTTATAGTATATTAAATTAACAGAAAAATAGGTTTATGTTTTATTATAAAATAAATATTAATTAAAATATTTTTGTGAAGTTTCTTATTTAAAATGTATCATCGAAACAGTAGTCAGTATAGTTCTTTTCGGATAAAAGTAAATAATAAATATATTGCATTAAAATGAAACATTAGACAATATAAATTTTATTTAAATATACCTTACATCACCAGCTCATATAAAGCATAGAAAATCAATTCAATCGAGCCAATATAATATATTTTTTTATCTACACACTATTTAACTTATACATCGGACCGTATCATTTTGCCCTTTTATAGGCGGTTTAGTTATACATATTATGTACATAACATTGATTATTTTATCGTGGTATACGGGTTCGTTCTCTTGAGAAATCAGAGCTTGTCACTATTTATTAATACTGTATGACAGTGGTATTAGGGCTGCGTCTAAAGGAAAGTAAATTAAGTAGGAACGTATTTTATTTATTCTTAATCCGAATTCTTCATCATCATCATCACCCTTGACTATAACCCCACTAAGCCTGCTTGTCCGGGGGAAATTTGTTGATGATTGCTTGTAGAATGTTCAATTTTCTTAATCTAGGTATACTTGTATACTGATTTTATAAAGTAAAGTTTGTGTGTTGAGGCGGCTAATGAGCTGTGATCTACTATTGTTATAGTTCAATAAATATACTTTTGACTTGGATTATAAAATTAAGTAAACCAAGTTGAACATTAAAATAAAAATGATAAATAAAAACGAGTATGTGTCAGCCCTATAGAGATCTGACGTTAAAATGTGGATCGACAAGTGATTGAGGAAATAATTGTTGTGAGCGCTTTTTATTGTTTATACTTTAAATATATTACACTTGAACTATATTTAATTCAAAGAAATATAATTCTAACAGGCTAACGTTTTCATTGACTTTCAAATTTAATACTTTAATAATAAATCTGAGATTTTTTGTTTGTTTGAACGCGTTTATCTCGGGAACTGATACGTGAAATAAATATTTAGATACAAATTGCCATTATTTGTTAAGACAAACGTATCTTTTTAGGTACAATTAACATTTACTTTTTTTTGAATATTCTAAGTAGGTAGTTGCAGCCGTTGCCTCTTCTGGTTTATTAAGTGAACATTACGGAGATAGAAATTTTGTGAATTTATAGTGACAATCTCAAAACTAAGAGTATAGATAGTAGGGCCAAAAAAAATGCTGTTAGACTAATTTAGGCCGAGTCCATCGTGACCACCCTTTTAAAGAAATGAGGTATTAAGAAAGAATATCCCGTTAGACACGTGGGTATAGGTACAAGACACCTATTTTCACTTCCTACCTTCTTCATCCTACATTTTATTCGCTTCTATAATATATCTTTTCCATTTTCCATTTTTAGTAACCCAAGCTGCCGCTTGGTGCAGCGGTAAAGGTTAATAAGAAATAAATCCACACAAAAATATAATATATTTGTGATTTATATTTGTATTTTTCTGGGGTCTGGGTGTTCCAATGTGTTTACAAAAGACAAGTATATGTAATGTATCCATAACACAAGCTCGGCTTAGCGTAGGACTAGATGGCGCTGTGTATTAGAAGCTTGTGGTATTATTGTTTTAAAGGACGGAAACATATTCGTGAAGCACTTAACTTTGAGCAGAGGCGGTCACCTACTATCAACCAAAGCTACTGCTCCTTCTACTCTTATCATATTGACATAGAATAGTAACACCCAGATATGACACGCAATATGAGCGCGAAAAGTTAAACTATTTCAAAGTAGACAATTTTGTCTACTTTCATAGATTGAGGCCTCAGTGCATATCATTAAAATTCGTATGTTTTTATCAAAACTCCTAGTTTTTCGTAGATTTCAATTTTTCCACAGTTACAGGGTAGATTTCTTATAGCAACAACTATATCAGTCAGCTTGTGTGCTGTTAACACCTACATATCGTACCTTTTATACAGTTTTAGCTTCACTTACGGCGTACCGATAAAAGGAATATCAGTCATATATATTAATTGGTATTATTGGTATTAAATCAATCGTGGGAATCAGTCTTATGCGTTACCGTTTATATAATTCTTATTAAATTGAAATAAGTCATTTATATGCGCCTTTATAATTTTTTCCACGAGTTTATAATCTATACCTAGCACTTAAATCTATTAGAAACCATAAATAAACACAAGATTTAACGATACAAGTAATTAAAAAATAAGTTTAAACATCTAGGAAACGTTACGTAAAGACTTGGACATATACGTGATGTATAATATATCTTATTGTCATCATATACTGTGAATATGCGTTATATAGTAACTTAAAATGATTTTTAAACATTGTCTATGCGGTTAAGTAGGTAATATAAAACACACACACACATACGCCCGTACACACGCACACACGCAGAAATCATATAAATAGGCTATATAAAAAAAACTATTTTTAAGAAATAAGGTTTAATTAAAAAGTTGTTCCTAGTAAGCTACTAACAATAAGAATATTTTCTCGATTTGCCATGACACTTATTTATAATTTTCTATTTGTGTAGGTAGGTACCTGTTTTGTAAATGTGCTCATCAATTTTTGTACTTGACTACCTACTTACAGCAATTACATAACTACCTTATATCGAATAATATGCTATATAGCTCATGAAGCAGCTTTATGAAACCATCTAGACTTGAAAGTCCTTGGAATTCTTCATTGAGGACTTCCCCTTTTTTGACGGTGGCAAATCCTGTCATTGAAGACTTTCCACAAATAGTGTGTTCGTTCCAGTTGCCGCAGAGCAATGCGGGCGAGTACAGCGCGGTGGGCGGCGCCGCCCTCAGCTCGGGCTCCGCGTCGTCCGGGGCGCAGTCGCCCAGCTCGCCGCCGCACGCGCATCTGCCGCACCACCTGCACCACGCCCACCACCACTCGCCGCGCCTGCGCGCCAAGGAGGAGGACCTGTCTGCGCCGGGACGGGCTAGCGCTGACGGTCAGTAGCTTGGTGATGTACCACCATCAAACCATTTTGGTTAATTAATTACGACCTCATCAAAAAACATTACACTACCACCATACTCCCCAGAACATTCCGTTTAACCTAAAGGCTGTTCATAAAATGTTAGGTGCCAGCGATAGGTAGGTTATTAAAAGTTGTTGCTAGTTAAAGCTGATGATGAATGTGATATAGGCTACACTGATGGTCAGTATTTGCATTCAGAGAAGAGGAACTATCCGTGTCTCAGCATTTAATCATTATTACTAGAGGTACTATCCTACTAGAGGTAGCTTTCTAGAGGTAGCCTACTAGAGGTGGCCTACTAGAGGTGGCCTACTAGAGGTGGCCTACTAGAGGTGGCCTATTAGAGGTAGCCTACTATAAGTGGTCTTCTAAACGAGGCTAACTTTAGATTGCTTACTAGAGGTAACTTACCAACGAAAAGAACCTGTTCTCATTAGCGACAATACTCGTAGTTGTATGATGTATAGCCCTTACAATGTAACAGTTAGGTTTGTTTCCACATAAGCTAACTACTGTCTATTAGTAGACACTTATTTTTAGACCAACTTAAAGGCTTGATTCAACACGCCTTCATTTTAAATCAGGCAAGATTGGAGCTCAATCTATTGCTATATAGTTACCATCTTAAGTTCTAGAGCTATCTTGCTTATCAGACTATTGGTTAATTTTGACATCGGATGTAACAGACTCCTGAAAAACAGTTTTCATCTTGGGAGCTTGGGCTAAATTTATTTGTAAATAACCTTATTCTGGAAATGAATTGATGATTGTAATTTAAGAGTTTTACACACGTGGTGAGGTAGTCTGAGGTGTAGCATTGACCCAGGTGGCGGTTCCTCAGAGTCGGAGGGCGAGTGCGGTGCGGGGGGCGGGGGGCGGGCGCGCGCGCAGTACGTCAGCGCCAACTGCGTGGTGTTCACGCACTACTCGGGTGACGTGGCCGCCGTCGTCGACGAGCACTTCGCCAGGGCGCTCTCCATTGACAAGCCGAAAGGTAGGACTACTGTAACCTATCCAGTAAACCAGTCATGTATCCTTAACACTTTTTCTTTAGGTGTCCCTCCCTTACTGGTTTGTGATCATCTCCTTGTATCTTTCCTTATCAGCAGCCTACTTAAAGAGGTGTTCGACGGTGGCTATCCCAGTCTATACCAAAGTGCAAACTACGTTTTTTTCCTCTACCAGCGCGTCTTTTCCCATCTTCTTCCCTAGTTAGTATAAGTTGTAGTTGTCCGTAACACTGGTAGCACGACTCACAAGTGTTACTATATGTACTATGTAGTTTAGTTAAATCAACTCTTGTTTTATAAAAATCTCATTCAAACGATATCGATATATTGCACTTGTAATAAGGATATAAAACACTCAATAAATATTCCGTTCTAATCTAGTCTCACAAACTAGCTACATCCCAAATTGTATCCAAATAAATTCAGTAGTTTTTGCATGAAAGAATAACAAATAACTATGTCCCTACAAACTTTCGTGTTTGTGATATCAATAAAATTACTATAATTTTAAGGTAAAAGTAAAAATAAGCTATGTTTATTAATTCAACCTATAATTGTAATGTCAAAGACCACGATCTTCAGAATAGCACCCGGCTCAAAGGACCATAAACCTAACCTATTTGTCTTCAAATTTGCAAACTATTCATTCCAGATTGTACAAAACTTTTTAAGTATATTTCATAACTTCTATGATGAATAGAAATAAAATCCTACACGTCAAAAAGCAAGCTGTTATGGTGAAGCGTTACGTATTCATGAATACAGTTTTTATATCGAGTTACGATGCAACACCTGCTCGATGCGTTGTAAATCCGATCGATCGTGACGCTTGTGAGAAAATACTAGGCTTTAACACCGCCTTGAGTCAATGATTATATACAAGAAGTTCTGTATAGCTGATTAGGCTTATCCTGCGGATTTACTTGCGTAGTTTCCTTTCCTGATTCGATAGTGGGATGGAAGTATCCTATGTTTAAATAGAGTCTAACCTATGTTACAAATTTAAGCCAAATTGACGTAATAGTTTTTGCGTTAAAGAACAGCGAACAAATTTAAATGCATGTATAATTTACTATTTATGTATGTACCCACTTCCAAAAGACTTTTTTAGTTATTTATACATAGATAATGTAATAAAGCCTGCACCAGATTGAATCGAAAACAATAAGAAAATACCCCGTAGGACATAACCTTTATCTCTCATAAATTTAGTACAAATTAACTATATTCTTTACGTGACGATTGTGCTAAAACGCATTATAATTTATATTTATGACTACTGTATTAAAGAGTGAGTTCGCAGTTTTTTAAGCTAAAACTATTACCAAGGGTTAGTTCCAAAATGGTTAAGAAATATCAAGAAGTATGACTCAAATTATATACTAAAAAAAACATGCTATTATGTAACGTATAAATATCGTTTTTTCTCGAACGATTTTTAGGGTTCCGTAGCCAAAATGGCAAAAACGGAACCCTTATAGTTTCGTCATGTCCGTCTGTCCGCCTGTCCGTCTGTCCGTCTGTCACAGCCGATTTACTCGGAAACTATAAGTACTACAGTGATG
>DWAJ01003808.1:0-14042 GCA_018238005.1 Eurema mandarina
TTTGAATTGAAAGGCGGGTTGTTATGTGATTAGTGAACGTTGAGGCGGTAGATTTGCGATCGTTTTGATAAGAAATCAGAGGACGGAGTAGAGTGATTTGTGTTTGGCTGCTAATTGAATTGATACCTCTGCTTGGTTGATGTTTTTTCTAAGATTACATGACACATGAAAAGTTTTAACGGCTTATATATATTACCTGTTTTACTTATAATTTTGTCTATTCGGATTTTTTTTACCAAGACATTTGAACTTTTACTGTTATGTAGCAACAGTTCTTACCTCCTTATTGAAATAGTTAAGCATCTAACAGTTACTTACAGATATATTCTATTCAGGACAGAGACAAATAGCATTTGTAAATTTCATTTTTAAAATATGAATAACTGTTCTTTAGTAATAAGTAATCTACGAAATGTTAAGAAATTTTATTCTATAGGTAATATAAAAATGAATCGCAAAATGTGTTTGTAAGCGCATAACTCGATAACTGCTGGACCGATTTACATTTTCATTTACATTTTCTTTTTTTAGAATAATCCTGGATGTACGATGTGTTGTAGGCGTAGAGCGTGAGAGAAAACGCGTCGTGCTAACTAGTTTATAAATTATAATAGAATACTTCATTTCGTATATTAAACAACATCTTACAATATAATGAAATATTTAAAAAAAACCTTTTGTTTCCCAAATTTCCAATACGTTTGTCTAATACCTACAGCAGTTGGGTGAGCAGTAAGCAGAACGCAGTGAAATATATTCAAATACGGGTATTACGGAACACATTCGTCAGAGAACTTGCAAACATGCTCTTATATAGGGGCTGTTTATAATTTAACGTCAAGCTGCCCTGTCTTTAATTTTGCCCACAAAATTTTGCCGCCACATCCTAGTTCTTACTTGTTTATATAATATGATGATGATTAACTGACTGACCAAGAGAATCTGATCACTTGATAAAGGAAGAAGGAAATTGAGCTTACTGTACTAAGCTTTTAGCACTTACTGAACAACAAGCAAATATATCACAATTTCTAAAATCATGCCATTACTAACCGCCAGTTTTTTGTAGAATGATAGTAGCACCTCAACAACTTACTTTATATAATCCGACAATTAAAAATATAAAATTATTTGTACTACATTATTATGCATAGATGTTATAATTATTTTTATCTGAAGTAGTCTATAAAACTGCTGCACCGATTTGGAAATTACCTTACAAATAGAAAACCAACTGTATTTACATAATAGATTAACCTGAAAAATCTTTTAAACAGGCTTTTTTCTAACAAAACAAACGAAAACCGCTGAAGCCATTTCTACAATACAATCTAGTATTACCATATCTCACATATTCGTCCAGTGCTCAAAACAAGCACCCCCTATAAAGAGGGTCGCATTGTCCCCAATATGAATATTTTCTATTGAATTATTCACAGTTCGGCGAGCCAGCAGAAATATTGTTACGTCTAGCGTTTATCGCGAGAAGTTCGCCCGTTGCGACTCGTGCCTCGTGACCTGTTAGTTATTGTACCTGTTTTTATATTTCAACACCAACCCCTAGAATAGTAACTAGAGCTTTCAAAAGAAACCAACTTTCAAAGGGACAACTTTTGAATAGAAGCTAATGTATTTCCTTGATCAAGTCAACATCTTTGGATTGAATAGATTCATAATTGGTAATATAATATCCAGTATGATTTTTAAGTCAATCTACTATTTTCTAAAGTAAAAATACCTTATTAATAAACCAATTAACAAGTACATTTAGAAAAAAGACAATAAATCATCTTTCATACGTACACTTAAATCCAAACCCTTTACAAATCATTAAACCAATTTAATTTAAACATCGTTATCTACCACGACCAAAGGTCCAATGGTCCATTGGTCCATTGGTCCTACAGCACAATGGACCATGCATCTGAGAACAGATTCGTTCGCAAGCCTTTAGTCACGCTAAGATACGGTAGGGTGCTAATCAATTATGCCACATTCGATTAGTTAGAACATAATAATGTGTAACCAATGTGATAATTGATAATATCATTGTTATCTAGTGATGTGTTCCGTGATCTCAATTTAATTATAGAACTGTCTGAGAACATGAGAATTATAAACAGACACTAACACGAAGAGCAGCTTTTTAAAAACCCTCTACAATATTTTGCTTACCAGTGATACAGAGTTGACACTGACGACCAGAGTTATTTAAACTATAAAAACATAATTCATATAAACCTATATTTTTTTTTTTTTTCTTTATACTATGAAGAGGGGAGACGAGCTGAACGCACTCCTGATGGTAAGAGTAACGCCAGCCCATAGCCATAAACAGGATGTCAGCATTCTCCCAAATTTAAAACAGTTCACATTAAATTTCATACCGTTTTCATTCTGTTTTATTTCATCTATTGCTTCCGGTGTAGACCCAAGAAGACGCAATTATTTTCAAATTATAATTAAGTATGTTTCAGGGATCATCACATGTTCGTAACTCAAACAGAATTTTACAATCAATCTTCTCAACTAATTTAAAACTACATTTGTAAAGTTAAATGCTTCCTGAATGTTAAACACCAAAGATGATAACTTCATCGTTTCCCCCAAGTCAGAATTAGTAATGCTACGCCTAGTTAAAGTTTGTATGAGTCCCTATTAGTTAGTGAGTAGCATGACGTGTTCATCAATGACGCGTGCCTGGGAAAATGTATGGAACACGTTCTCATTGTTAAATGAATGGCGAAAAAAATTGGCAAGAAACAACCGAAATATCATCCTCACGACCAAGTACTGTGCGGTTCTCTGGCAATTTTCTTCCACGTAACCTTACCGAATAGAACAGTCTTCCATCAGCAGTCTTTCTAATTGATTGTCACCTTCGAAGATTTAAGAAGAGACCATATTCCTTTCTAAAATCAAGGCTGGCAACACGTTCGTGAGTACCTTGCGAATATTTATAGGCAAAGGTTGTTACTTACGATCAGGTACCCCTCCTGCTTGTTTGCCCGCTTTTCTATAATAAAATAATACAATTGGCCTGACTTGGTACTAATTTATACAAACCTGACCTACGGATTTATGGTAGATTTCCTTCAACTGACTATCTTCTTCTTTACGTGGCATTTTATAACTGAAGTTTTGCTATCAGCTTCTTATACGTAGGTCTGTTTATACTCAATCGAAAGAGGTGTTGGATATCCTTACTAATATTCTATAATATTAGTAAGGATATCCAACACATCTATATGTGAAATGGTAAGACTAGTCTTCCATATCACCAATATCAGGGAATAGACAAAAAACATAGGCCAGGATTTAATTTACCAGCAAGTCAAAAAGTAACAACTATTTTACAGTTTTTGCGTAAAAGACACATACATAGATACACATACATAGACAAAGACACATAGGTACATACGTTCACGAACTTTTTCATGATAAATTTTACTATCCTTTTGCTAGCTGTTTTCAAAACTTGATTATATAGATATTTTAAGTGAAGTTATATGTGATACTACCTACTGACCCGGCGAATTTCGTATCGTCATATAATCATGAAATATCAAAAAAAGTGAAATGCTAATCTTTTCCTCCATAAGAATGTTCTCCTAATAATACCAAAAAACCAAAAAAAATCAGCCAAATCGGTCAAGCCGTTTTCATGTTATGTCGTGACAACGGAATAAAATTCTTGTGCGAAAGATTAGATGTTACTTAATGAAAGTGCTTTAAATGACAATATTGACATTTATTGGAATTCTTCTATTAAGTCGTATCAATTGTCAATTGTTATTAAATTTAATATAATCTCTAATTCTGAGTGTGTTTCAGTACCTTCACTTACATCGTAACTTTGTAAAAATATTAATAAATCATATATATTAATAAATTATCATTTAATGAAAAATCCTATGAAATATTTTTATAGGATTTTTCATTCATAAGGTGAGAAATAAAAGTTGAAAAGTAATTTAATTTATAGTATTTATTTAAATTTCTATTTAAACTATTTACAAAATAAATACTTACATCTAATATTGCACATGAATTAATAACAATAACAACACTGACTGATCGATTAACAGGCATCGAAATATTTCAAATATGAACTATGAATTACGTATATTTATTCAAAATGTCATAAACAACTGATTTAAACTACTTCTGGTGAATGCTTCCATTGTGGGGGTAAAAGTGTTTGCTCTTCTTGTAAGACTGAGACGGGGATATGTCATCCATATCGCCCTCCTTGTCTTGGTGTGCTGTCATGTGCCTCGTCAAATGATGGCGCTCCCGAAAACTTTCGTTGCACACTGGACACTTGAGTTTCTCCTCCCTCTTTCGTCGATGCGGATCGACGGTCGATTCGCTCTTGTGGTGAGTCCTCATGTGGTATACGAGGTCTGACGTCATTCTAAAACTAATACTGCATTTCGCGCATACATTCTGTGCTGGTAAGGAAAAAGCAGCCAATGTAGATGGAAGTAGGGTGCTTAATATAGCAGCAGCTGGATTAGCAATCAGAGGATTGACTGGCTCTCGCGGTGGCGATGAGAATTTCATAAAGTCAGGACTTGGTTGCTGAAAATTCTGAACTCCAAATGGGTAGGAAGAACTCGCTGGTAGATATGGTAGCTCAGGCCTGAATGGAAGGAAATTGATCTTGTTTTGTGTTGCGGAATTTTTCGAATCTGATTTTCCTTGATAATCAACGTTCTTAATCGGCACGTTTGGTCGCTGCTGCATATGAGTGGATTCTGCGTAGCTGGGTGATGTAGAAGGAATATTTTGGGATTTAAAGAAGTTATGCCCGTTTAATAAGTGGGCAGGTGTAAGCAAATTATTAAATCCGGGCTTGTTAAAATTAACTGGCGGAGAAGTTGCTAAAGGAGGACTTATCGAATTTTGATACATAAGATTATCAGGACTCACTGACGGGTTTGGTATTGGCGATCTTAAACTAAAGTTGGATACCTTAGTAAAGGCGCTCTTTGGGGATATCTCGGGTTGTTTCGTAAAAAATCGATTCTCATACCTTGCTCGAGTTTGAACACTAATAAGCGTTGGGTCATCGAAAATTTTATTTTTATATTCGGGCAAAAACTTCGGAGGTCTTGCTGCGCTTTCGTTTGAATTGGGCCGACTCCGAGATTTGTCTGATGATTCAGAATCACTTGCGTAAGTGGTCTTACTTGGGTACTCGTCGGTACCAACGTCGATATTAACATCAGAGCCAAACCCGGGTGATATGTTGTTATTCACTCGGAGTCGGTCATCATCGAGGTCTTTCGAGTCTATAGCGTTATCGTTGGAGTATTCACTGTGCTTATAAACTTCCGAAACCCGCTTTGAAGATTGATCCCACTCTTCTGTGTTAAAAAGTTGTTTAGACACTCGAAGCTGCTTTTCAGGCGCCGGGGGTCGAGGTTTTTCATCTGGCATCATCAGGAACGCCACGTCAAAGGAACGCTTGGAGCTCTTCGCTTGCTTCAACACGGTAGACTGCATGTCAGATTTCACCTGCGACGTTCGCGCACTTTCCATATTTAAATTAGGCTCCTTCGAATCAGGCGATTGCTCTGTATGACTTTGATAATTATTTTGAATGTCCATTGTCATCGTTTCTTCATTTAATATTTGACACTTTGAACGAAAACTTTGCTCACTTATATCGTTTTCGGACTAACGGGACGCGTGCGTATTGCCTGCTTGTAACTTTGCGAATGCGACTGAATTTTAGGGTGAAAATATGTGAGCGGGGCGCGAGCTACCCTTAAGCAAAAGTTTAAAGTTAGAAGGCGTGGTTCGGATAGCCAATCAGAGACGGGCTGTGGGCGGAGTTTGTATAATCGGACCAATGGGAAGCTTGTGATGATAAAGAGCAGGAGAGCTCTATTAGGTTTAAGATAATAATTGCCGCGAATTGAGAGCGCATAGAATTGTGGTAGGGTCAGCTTGACAAAGACAGTATGATGTTGGGAACAGAAAGCCGATTTTACATCTGTATCTTCGTAGTAAGTATACATAGACTACAGAAATATGTAATATGTATAAATGTCTTAACTTCTTACAGGTATATTAGAGAAAATAGTTCCAAAATAATATTGTAAGTTTTGGACTAAGATTCTATACCTCTGAAATAAGGATATTTAATGCTTATATTTATTAAGGGGTAAATTAACGGACTTCTAATATGTTGATGAAAATGCCTTTGTATTAATAAAACGTTAATGACGTCACGAAACGAGCTAACTTTCTGAGCAATATGACCATAAAACTAAATTATAAGACATCAAAACTTACTTCGATCATTATCCTCTGTTTATCTAACAAAACACGGTGCTAGAAAAAATTCCAACGATTATGATTGCAATAAATATGTTTTATATGTGGCATAAAAAATGATACCTCACTCCGTAACCCCCGACTGTATGGATGAGATTGCGAATAATGCTATTAGCACAGACGCTTCTTCTCAAATTGATATCCTAAACGGCGTTCAATATTTCAAAAATGAACCTCAACCAAACAGCAGTAAAGTTGAAGTTCGCATACATGTTGGATAAGCTAATACTCCCAACGACGATATTGAATAAAGAACTTTAAAAGCTAAAGAAGAAGGTAGAGATTTGCTTGAAGATGCTGGTTAATAGAAATGAAAAGAAGTCCCGAATGAGGTCTGTTCAGTAGTGGGTAACGATAATAAGATGGGCGCAGACGTTAAAGGAAAGCCATTTGTCAGATTTTTGCCATTTTTTGGGCATTCGTTCTCGCTCAGTGGAAATCTGTTACATTACTTCGTTGGGGTTAATGAGATTTTAAGCGATTTAATTAAGAGTCTTTGGCTAACCGTTGAATTATTGGGGGACTTAAGTGTTGTATGTGGAGCCTTAATTTTTAAAGTCGGACTGATTATTATTGAGTATACTTGCTCATGACAGTTGATATTACAAAAATAATCAATAATTATTTATTAATTTCAGTGTGGTATAAAAATCATTGTTGGCTAAACTAATTCATTGATTTTTTCCCAATAAAGTATGTAATACTTTATTTATTTTACAATCTAGCCTATTGACTAATTGGTAAATAACATTTAACCTAAATTACTACATAAACATAAATCTAAGAACGTGTCCAGTAACACTTATACTTAGTTTTTGTTGAGTAAGGCGAGGACACTTTGTTCATGTGTTCTTTGTACGCGGCACTTGTCACTGCATTTATTTAAACTAAGTCATAAATATATTTATTCATTCAACTTTTTTTACCCGATCTGCACAGAACATGAAAATAAACATGCATTAAGAAAATTCTGGTAGATGAACGCAGGATAATATATGTTCCGTTAATAATATTCCGTAAGAGGATTTCCCCCCGTCAAAAAAAAAAGGATAATATATGTCCCGTGCATAAGATATTGTTTGATTGCTTCAGATGCCCATTTTTACTTCCTTCGTCCCATACTTTTTCCCTTTTAGCACAAATCCTTTCCTTTACTGCTTAAAGTCCAAGGCACTCGTAAGGCAAATTGTTTTACGACTTTTTATATGTGGTTGGTTACATTCAGGCGAATGTCCCGCTGATTTGTCATTATATATAGAAGTAACTAGAAATACGTACTTAATAATATAATGACAGTAATAATGTATATTAATGAAGCGATTACCGATATCTTAATGATAGCAATGCCCTATAACTCAGTGGTTCCCCTCGTCACGTGTTCCTAAACCGAATCACGCGCCGACAATTACTTATCAACAATTGATAAGCCGAATTTATTGTATTCAATTGATAAGAACAAAAATATTAGCCTGGATGCTAGTGATAGAGCTATTAAGACGTTGGGTACGAAAATTGATAGTAGCGGAAATATTTTTTTCTCCTTCTTGACAAGACCCCATTAACGGTCACATGTCTATGAGGTCTAAAAGTGATACTTTTATTGATTTATATTACCTACACTAGCTGTTGCTCGCGACTTCGTCCCCGACGGAACTATTTCTATTATTATGTTATAGTGAGTCAATCTTAGAAGATAGAGATATACTGTCGAGAACTTTTTTTTAGATCATTTAAAGAGGAATAATTCTTGCATTCATATTTCTTGGTATTTTGAACCGTTTTCGCAGCGCACGCAAAGGAAGCCCTCAAAGATGAATAATTTTCCCCGTTTTTTCGACTTTTCCCATTATATCTTTGCTCCTATTAGTCGCAGCGTGATGTTATGTAGCCTAAAGCCTTCCTCGATAAATTGTCAATTCAATAAAAAAAGAAATTTTTCAATTCGAACCAGTAGATCCTGAGATTAGCGCGTTCAAACAAACAAACAAACAAACTCTTCAGCTTTATATATTAGTATAGATTAACAGCCTTATACATTTATGTTAAATCTATATAGAGTATAAACATAAAAAACCGTCTTAATCAAAGACTTAACTACGGCTGTGTGAAGTGAAATAAATAATATGTTTTTAATGACATTTCTTACTAGGAACATTATGTTTGATACGAAAAGCTATTAATCTTTGTCTAGTCATCAATGTATTCGATCAATATTTAAAGAGCCCGCTTACCGTTTTAATTCAAACATCTCATTTGAAAGCGTTTAACGCGTCACATATGGTAATGTACCAATGGGGGTCCATTGTTATCGCTTTTATACCATATGGTGCGTTTATAGACAAGTGCATGTCTGTCATATTGTACACGGACGGTTGGAACGCGGTGGATTGTTAACGAGCGTTAGGAAATTTTTTTCGAAGAATCGGTAAGAACATTAAGACTAATAATGAAATTAATGTTTATTCATTGTTAACGTCGAAATTTGTAAAAATAAATATTTTATATAAATGTATTAGTAAATTGAACTGAGTAGGTACCTACGTAACTACTTAGTTAAACTTCGTAATAAAAATAATTTATTTTTTGAATAAATAAGTTATACCTAAGTATCTGTCACTTTTAAAAATCTAAATAAAAAAGATAATAATTCTTATTTGGGAATTTATTTATTAACAATACAAAAGGCATGTTAAGTAGCAATTTCTAATAAGCAACCTGAGAGATTCATTATTATTTGAGATCTGATTTAACGTAAATCGTTCGTGTCTAAACTTCCTACAAAACTCAAAAGTTTTTTATTAAAACTATTTGATATGACAACATCAATGTAAACTCTATGTCCAGGCATTACGATTAAAAATCATTCTAAAATATATTATAACATCATATAAATGTGAAGCAATCGATTTTGAATCGATTCCCTACGGTAATATAGTTCCAAATCGCTTACACATATTTCGCGATGCTTCTATAAGTTAAACACTTTGAAGATTTATATACATGGAAAAATAAACTCTATGATTTATAATTGACAGTACAGTTTTGCATAACAAAGGACTGACGATTATCGGATAGCTAATCCAGCATTGAAAGGGAATGATTATCTCAATTGACTATTGCAATATTACATAGTTAGTAAAAAATGAGCTTAGAGTGCAAGCAATAGGGTTTATTTTAGATTGAATAGTTTTTATAATAAAGGGTATTTGCAGGACAATACAATAGTTGTTAAAATCGCGACATATGGCCGTATGGTATTCGTTTTCAATACATTTATAGTTTAGCTAAACATATTTTAATACGATATTAACGCAGGTGGTAATGTAGATTAAACTATTATAGGTTATTGAGGTCAGTTTATTAAAATGACTTGTAATGTATGTTTTTTGTAGCTGGTAATACAATTTTAAATATGATATTTGGAATAATATTATAGTTAATATATTTTAATACAAATTAGCTGATTTACAGATAAAACTGATAAAAGCAGGGTAACATTACTTATTGTTCTACTGGTAACCCAATATTGTTAATGTTTTATGATAAGGGCATTTTAACATAATATTCGCTTGATAATAAAGCCTTCACCTCCGCCAATGAACAGTCGCAAAGAACGGCCAAATACTCATACGCACATTAAATTTAAGCACGCCTTGAATTTAGCAATTTTGACAGATTTGTGTGGCGAACTGTCAAATTTGACAGGTGTGAGTTGTGTTTAAATTTAAATAACGTTTCAGTATTGAAGCATAAGTGCCTCACGTGGGCGTTGTTGGCTTTGAAACAGGGGAAAAGAAAAGGATAGGTAGGTTAGATGTTGGCACCTATAACAGCTCTCAGCTACTATGGTCGCCATTAACCCTCAATTAATATTTTCTGTATATATTTTGTATCATGTACCTATGTGTAATTAAAAAAAAAAATTACACTGAGTAAGCTTGTTGTTCATGTTGTGCCTAATTTATTTTATATTTATACTCTTTTAGGAAAATAAAAAATATATATGTTACAAGGTACTATTTAATTAAAATACAAAGAGAATCTTACATATAGGATTGCTCTCATATACAGATAAAACATACAATTGTTTCACAAGTTTTTCGAATAGGAACAATCGTCTTCCTATCAATCAGTTATGTCGTAAACAAAACGAATAGTTGTTCGAACTCAATCAAGTCGCTGTCCCCTGGTAGAATACTGACCCATAGATATATGACGCATAGACAGATAGTTCCTTAATAAGTGAAGCCAAAACTGTAGATATGTACGTAAATTCATGATAATAGCACCTTCTTATACTCGATCAGTGATGACACGCACATAAGTCCACCGATAATGGTGCTGCTATAAAAAATTTACCCTAGAAATGGAAATCAACGAAAGTCATACGAACTTAGATGCAATGCACGTAAGTAGACAAAATTGTCTACTTTGAAATGGCTTCACTTCGTATGCATATTGCGGTTCTATGTGTTTTTTCTTCTATGCACAGGACAATGTTAGTTGGCACTTGGCGACTAATCTGTCTTGCGCGATCGCCATCAAAGTTGCAGATGCGACCTTTGGCCGATCATCGCTCACGTGCCGACAATCTTCCGAGATTGTTTTTGTTAACACTCTATTTGTTAGGTATTAGGAAATTCTTTTTTTTTCTGGAGATAATGTAGGAGATATTTCCAGCCTGTCTTTTTTTTAAATAGTTTAAAGAGTTTTTAACATAATATGATTAAAGCTTAAGAATTTTTGACCACAAAAAGAATTAATGAAGAAATCATTTTTGCTGTAAAATTTTATTAGTATGTTCAGGAGCTTTATTAATTATAATAGTATAATTATTAATTATAAAATTATTATTGAAACAAAATAACCATACTTGTATAAATATTAATTGCGCTCATAAATTATTATAAAACTAAATAGACCCAGATATGTTTTACTTTTGCAAGAATCGTAATAAATTAAATTGTTTTGCGATACCCAATTAAAAATTTTGGTTAAAAATGTTCTCCGGTAAATTACTTCACATATCTTAAGTTTAACTGGAAGAGGTCGCTTTAAAGTGATTCAGTTTTTGTTCTAAGTAAATTGCGATATCATTGTACTACTTAGTGTTATAAATAAATAAACCTACATTGATAATATGATAATGTGTTTCCTTTGATTTGCATTAGTAGAATAAGAGTAGAGTGGTCTGATTACAAGCAGATAATTGTTTGTCCGTCTGTCTGCGCGTACCATCGCAATGATCAGATGGCGACCGCGTGCGCATATGTTGCGTGATTTGAAAATACCGCGATTGAACATTTTACATACTTTTATTATTTAATTTTCATACTAAATAAATTGTTATATTGCAT
This sequence comes from Eurema mandarina, assembly GCA_018238005.1. Lineage (NCBI taxonomy): Eukaryota > Metazoa > Arthropoda > Insecta > Lepidoptera > Pieridae > Eurema > Eurema mandarina. The sequence goes on from DWAJ01003808.1 coordinate 11,706, forward strand.
TAAAATGTCAATTTTATTTTTTTTATGTATGTATTTGAAAATTAACACTGAGTAGCTTTTTAGGATTTTTTTAAGTATATGAATTCTATTGAGATTAATTTAGTTAAAGTCTTTGACCGGTCAATCCTTTCTTTGCATTTGGTACTAGCCGTTCCCCGGTTTTACCTGCGTATCCCATTCCCGGGACAATACCGGGATGAAAATGATGAAAAGTATCCTATGTGTTAATCCATCTGTATAAATGGACCTATCTACACCTAATTACACAGATTTCAACTAAATCGATACAGCCATTTTTGCATGAAAGAAAACGAACAAACATCCATAAATACATTCTCACACAAATTTCACTTTTATAATATTAGTAAGATGGATAAAGAATAAATAAATAAATAATCTATATTATAGATGAAATAAATTTCAAGTATCAAGAATTTGGTGCCCCGTAGTTGTATGAGGTACTAAATACAATATGCGTTAGTGACTATTGTCAGTGTTGTGAGCGCATTACTACTTGACAACTGGTACTTATCGACAAGCGTAATAATACGTCACTTATTTTATATTTGACTAGCTTTGCCCTGCGGTGTCTTTCGGGAAACATCAGAACTAAATTGTCCATTATTTTCAGGTTTATAGTTTAAGAAAATTATGTTCAATGTGGTTTTGTAATGGTGTAATGAGTTTTAAAATTGATTAAGTAAAGTGCCAAGTTTTTATGGACCAAAACGATTGTATACAATGTCTGAACGCAGCTTTAATTATTCACAAATAGATTGTCAATCATTCATTTCAGGCCTCGTAACGTATTTATTTGTTTCTCTTCATTTAAACCTTCGGAATTTCAATAAATATTTTAAAAATGTAAGAAGCCCAAGATTTCCTCTAGATATATTAAAATTACATCTATAAGTACTAGGGAGTCAGGAATTGACAGAAGTTTATTTTACACTACTCAAAATTCTGAAGAATTCTACTTATTGCTTTTATTTTAAGTGACCCTATTTTTCTCACCCTTAAACAATTTTACCGACATCGTTAAAACCTAGCGGGTAGATGCACAGCCTTCTAAAAACTGTTATTTTTAACTTTGAATCACTAATCACTATACCCAATAATAAGTGTATTACAAGAACAACATTTTACGTTTAAAATAAATCTATTTGAATTGAAAAAAAAAATAATTGAAAACCGGCCTTTGTAGTACTCTTTTATGAGCCAAAAGCTTAAACAATTATTCGGCTCAAATAAAAATGCCACTAAAAATACATTCGCAATTGGATGGACATTTACCCACCATATGCGATATGGTGCAGACCTCAAGGGACCAGTAAGTATAGGGTGCGTAGCTAAATTGCTTAGTACGGTGGGTAAAAAAAATCGAAAATTAAAAAAAAAAATTCGGCCTGTCCATTTTATATGTTTTAAATATTTGAGGAATAGAAACTTAAATAGAATACTTTTTTAATTTTAATTTTCAGCCAGTTTTTTTAATAAAGACTTTTTAGTGCTACTACATAGATAAGCTATTGTATTGGCATACAGAGTACCGACTATTAATAATCTTAATGCATAGCTGACTTCTTACAAAAATAACTTATCAAAAGTCCAAAAATTCTTACGCCGCCTATTAATTGCATTCAAATAGAAGCCTGTCTGAGAATAATAAAAATGTTTGCCATATTTTGGCCTACCAAATCCACCCACTAACATGAATCGATTAATTTCTTCCTAATATTGTTTTCAACCATCTGTATTTTGTACATACATATTTAAGAAACAGCTTAAATCTATCAACACTTAAACCACCACCTAGCTAGTTTAAAATACTTGATATTACAACTAAGAACTCGTGACGTCAACCGCATCCAACCCTCAGCTTATGAGCGCGGCTTCATCGGCCATATGTCGCGAAAAATTCACTCAAATTGCATTAACCTACCCCAGAGTACGCCGGCTTTTAATTACGACGACCCACTTAGACATATGTGGTGCAAGATCCCCTATCCGCTGTCAAACGGTTCAAAAACATACGAGCACATTCAATGTTTTTGTTGCTGTCAAAAGTAGGTAGTGTCAATGCATAAATACTTTTTTAACGAACCTTCTTGCTTCAATCTTGACAGTTAAGAGTAAACTATTTATGAACGAGTTGTTTGAGTCGATTTCTTAGTATAATGGCGCTTCGACTCAGGTGTTGAGTACACCATAATAATTGATTTTTTTTTTATAATATTAAGAGGGGAGACGAGCTGGACGCACTCCTGATGGTAAGAGTAACGCCAGTCCATAGCCAATGCAGTGCTACCCGGAACTTTGCTATAAAGCCCAACTCCG
>DWAJ01003809.1:0-14041 GCA_018238005.1 Eurema mandarina
AAATAAATGACGAAAAAATAAATACACGTGATATCTTACTACACCCCCCCTCCCCCCTTGTGTTATTTTCGTGATTTTTATCAAACCCCTCCCCCCCTTTCAAGCCTCACGTGATTAATGGACAACCTCTAAGTACGAAATCTATATTGGTAACACACATACATGTTGGTACTTTCTAGTAAGCATTTAATTGCATCTTGGGTATATCGCAAGACACATTACCCATTTTATGAGTATAAAAAATTGTGATAAACTAGACCCCGAAAATCTTTGACGGGCAGCCGTAAAAGAATCGGGACACTTAAAGCATTCTCAGAAAGATGTAACCACACACGTTGATAAAGAAAACATTATATTAGACAAAGCTCGTGAAATAGCTGTCAACGGCGCAGATTAGATTAGAACACTGATTGCACAGTCAAATAACGGTTGTAAGACCCACAGATTCATAGTAAAACCGGCAAGGTTAGTTAGGTACGCTCATCTCTTCGCCGAATTTTAAATTAACCGTGAATTTTTATATAATTAAAAGTTATAATAACATGCTTAGAAATGCGCTGCTGTTTAATTTAAATGCGACTCGGTAGGCGGTGTAATGTTAAAATTCTGAATGCGAACCATTTGTATATTTTGTGGAAGAGAATAGAGTGCATTGTTACGATACATAGCAAGAAGATAACAAGGTTAACGGAACGCCCTTAACGCATACAAAACACGTACATCGGAGAATTTGTAGTTACGTTACTCTTACATATTAGGCTATTTGGCTCACGTAAGCAAAGGGAATTACTTCGAGTGTTCACCTTATTTTCGTTAGACATGAAAGGGTTTTACCGCGCCAGTGGCACAAATTGAATTACAAATCTGTTCTTTGGGTTAATGAGGATTGTACAATCGTTGAGTTGTGACATGATTTCAACAATTTTATGGCAACATGACAGAAACGGTTAGAGGCTAGTTCTAGAAAACGCGGAAGCCCAAAAGTTATGATTAATGATATAGTTACTTGTAGGACAATTATCAAAGTCAAATATTTATTCAACTAGGCTACATCTAGTAACACTTGAATCGTAACAGTATTACACAATAATTATTTGCTACCGTTTCGGAAGGCAGTTTCTACAGTGAAGAAGCGGCAAGAAACTCTGATAGTTGCTCTTTTAAACTAAAACATATTATTATAATTAACATCCATATCAAAACTACTATTACAATATTCATACACAAAAAGGGTCACCATCCTGGGAGCGGTAAGCAACTATATTCTAAGGCTCTTTTCTTCAATGCAGAATACATGACAAAAAAAGGCTTCAAACTTAGAATTATTCAGATCCTTGGCGCTCTTAAGAATCTTGTTTTAAAACAGTATCGTGTTAAACACTACCTTTAGCATCAAAAACAATATTTACGGTTATAAATTATTAAAATTAGTAGCAAAAAGTGAAAATTGTTATATCGTGTGTCTCGATTCACGATACAGGAAAGAAAATAATTAATTAATAGTTAAAAATATGGTGTCAGGTCTTAATACACGCAAAACAAATTCACTAAGCGTTAATTTACACTTTCCTGTCTAGATTATAATCATGTAGCAGATAAGTATATTGTATGTGTAAAATATTACAAAAATTAAAATGTACAACTAATCGTTTCGTATTGAATTACTTATAGATACCTATTATTTATATGATCCTTCCTTTTGAATCAATCTCCTTAGAAAATATCGGTATGATATCTATTATTATAATAAAACTTTGATTTATTATAATAAATCAAAACTAGCGACAAATTGAATGCCTAAATATTATTGAATGTATAAAGTAAACCCGTTAAAAGGTTCCTGGCATCACAGCCTCGACGTCCACACTAGTATTAGAAAATACATTTATGTTCATGAAAAATATCACGCATATGTTTCGATTCAATCAACGAATTATTAAAACCAATTTGATAATAATAAAACTATCGTGTGAATATAATTTAATCGCTCAGGAAAACAGATTGCGATCTAAATACATTTTTCCTAATAGTTTGTGACCCACATATCTATTTCCGTAGAACTGGTTTAGTATCAGTGATTATTGTTTCCAGTTTTGCTATTTCCTGATTTTAACCGTTATTTTTATATCTTGTGCCAGTTTTTGCGAATTTCATTCTCATGACTACTTCGGTTTTGTTTAAACCGGTTTTGGGATGAGCTTGATGTTGTAAAGGGATCATAAAATATGAATAATATTGTTGAGATGATATAATCTTATGTATATCGGTCTGAACTGGTCTTTACGACAAGTTTAGATGTATACAAATATTAAACTCTTAGTAGAATTATTGCTATTAAGAACATTGATTTAAAAATTTACTTATTTCAATATAGAACGGGGTTTTTATGTTGTAACCATAACTAAACATAATAAGAGGTTATTATAGTCATAACATGTAATCAATCAATTTATGTTATTATAAATACAACGATGTTTACTCTGAGGTTACGTAAGGACAATCTCGTCAAGTATCGTCTAGGTAAATAGGTCCAATGGTATAATAATAGGTCCTAGGTGAAAGTTCGAGACCCGTAACACTTATTGTTGACGATGGTCACGTTCCGTTAATTTGAATACAGGCATGTCGACATGGTAATATCGTTGATAAATAGACGTCATGTTGATAGCTCCAAGATAAATTGCTGTAATGCTTGCGAAAATTTTCTATTTGAAAAGGAAAAGTGGTTAGGGCTGTCGTAAGCTATTGTTTATCGGAGAGAAATTGCGCACTTTAGCATCTTACGTTATACGTATAGGTCGTTTAGGGAGACTTGTGACCGATTGCCATATATTATCCTCCAAATAGCTGTCAAACTAAAGGATCATATACCCGAACTTTATTATACTAATTCAGTATCAAAAAATAATACGTATTTGCGTTATTTTATTAAGATCTTTTAATAAAGTGATCTACAAGTGATATATCCAATAAATTAATGAGGTGAAACTATGTATTCAGCAAAGACGACGTCTAGAGTGACTGATTGCTTTCATCGCATCAATTCACTTTCGATAACTTTCGATGTCACCATACAATAATATCTCATAAATTCTATCTAAAACTTGCTTCTAAAAAGTTCTGTTTTAAAAATATTTTAACGACAAATTAATGATAAATAACAATAGTTTTGCAATCGGTAAAAGTTCTTTCAGTACGACATCCGCCAATCGCATTTGAAAACAAAAATAAATACTTCCACAAATGCCGAATGCCGATGTTCACATAATATAAAAGTTGCTTGATTTTACGAATTGGTATTTAGCTCTTTCTATTAAAAACGTAATTGAAATAAGGTTATGTAATACTGAAGTTACGGAGAAATAAATTTTATCTGTTCGCCCCTAGGCGGTAAAAGGCTCTGAGCGTTTTTCTTTCTTCTATTACGAGGATCGACTTCTATGTTCACATCGGTCATCGACCTCAATTTAATTTTATTGCTCACGTAATTGATTAAATCGATCTTAATAGTCATAGTGCCATGGGAAATCATTAAACGATTTTGTGTGAAAACACATCGATCTAACTGCATCGCTAACATCCGCGGTTTTAAGCTTTTAACCACATCTCAAACTGTGAACTATTTGAATTTTAAATCTTCCTCTTCAATCGATAGTAAAGAGTTATTTTCTTCTTTATCATAAAAAAAATCTAAAGTATTATTTTAGTAAATACTTCATAAGCTTACTGGATGCATCGTGCAATATTAATTTACTACGATTTTAAACCTTTTGTGTTTCTGTCTACTACATACTTATATTACCTAAACATTTCATGTTATAAGATTCAAATGCTGTTATCATTAATATAAGTGTGAGCGTTGCACTTACAAATTAGATGTTGTTAAAGGCGAATTGGTCTTCGCCTTTAAACATGATTGTAATTATATTTTAGGTATAACAAAAGATTTGTAGATTTATGATTAATTTCACATATATATTATCTCACTCATTACCTATACATAACAAAAATAAAATGGATCGAATAAGTACATAAAACGAACAACAATAGGTATTATAGTCTTCAATGTGGGTTTTATAACCCTACGGTATTATTACCGTCGCTTTTACTGACTGATTAGAGCACGTGTGTGGCTATCTCCATATACGAGTACATTATAGTTGTCAGCAATTTATTTAATAAATATGCATATATCATATTTACTGATAAGAGAATGTAGGCGTAACATGCGTTGGGTTCGCAATTAACTTTCACTACACCAATTTATTCGCGATAATTCAGTCATGAGATTCGCAAATGATTTCTTTGTGTACTTTTTATGATCTAGTCACGTCTGACTTTTGTTGTTCCAAGGTCAGGAACCGGAGAGTACAACAATGCACAACTTTCGAGATCGTTGATTGAAAGCGAATTCGTCTCTTGTTTTGGAAAACTTTCTGCATATATTCGAACAGCTTTTTGTACAGTCCCAATTGGAATCTTGATAAACATCGATCGTATAAGAACAAGACCACTTTCGCGTGTTATGTAAGATTATGTTAATATTATTGTTTTATCGGCTCGTTTGAAGGGTGTGCTGTAAGAAGAAAGGAGCTTTAATTAATATACTCGCGGCATGCGGTGGTATCAAGCAGCGGACAAAAAAGCAATTATTCACTGTATGTGCTGTCTAAAAACTTGTTCGTGGTACTTTACCATAATTATTTATAATGAAAATTGTGGATCTTATATGATGACCAGTTTTCCTTTTATAATGTAGTGTATCATTCTAATATATCGTGTCTTGAGTCTTGACAAATAACAGAATTAATTCTAATACGGTGTTATCGATTATATATGTGAGTTAGGTTTTAAGTCACTGTAAATTGAACAGACATTGTAAATGTACTATAATAGATACCCAAAAAACAAAAGGAGTACTAATTAAATAGATTGTAACGCAAGGCCATTGGACAAATATCAATTAATTTAACAGTTATTTGGCACGAACCAACAATTCATACTCGTATAGGAGATCAGCGAACATAATTTCATATCTGACCTTGGCACAATAACATTTATTTGGGTGAAACAATTAAATGTCTAGTACAATTATGGCTGGGAGTGCCTTCAGTATGAGATTTTATCATGATCGATCGTCCTGGACTATGGACCGCAAAAGCATAACATGCTATGACTTACAATTATGTTATCTATGTACATTAATAATTATCTACTGCTGCAATTGACTAAATACTAAACGTTTAAATTTACTATTTCTATAGAGTCAGATGATCTAAAGATTTAAAGACGTTAGTTATTATTGTAGTTAGGTATGTTTAACGATTCATAAAAACCTGACTAAAAAAATCGTTTTAGATATTAAATACAATTTTTTCGATTTGTCAAATATTTAAACTCAACAAGGCCTGACCTTAGACTGAAACATGAGGCAGTAAATATTCAAAGGTCATCAGAATTAACATCATGTGTGTCCCAAATCTTGAACAAAATGGCGCCCATCAGCGGTTGCTTCGATGAGATTTGCGCAATTCGCAACAATTCGGTAATCCGTAGGCGCTTTTTGCAAGGTCAATGTCCACTTTAATATATTGGTACAGTGACAACAATCTTAATGTAGTTTTCAAGTTGATTCAAGCTTACAATTTGCATGTGTAAGATTTTTCCTACATAGGTATAAGACGCATTAAATACACAGAAATAATAAGAATTTTCCAGATAGTTTCATCTTTCATCTACATAATGTAAATTCAATATTGTTAATGGTTTGTACGCAAAGAATATTCTGTCATAAAGTATCTAATAAGACTTAACACGATAAAGATAAAATTTAAAAGCTTTTAAGAATACAGTATCACTATAAATTTACATGCAATATGCATTTACATTATGTAATATTTTTGAAATCAATTCATAGTTATTCCAAAATCGCGGAACTTCACACCGATCAAGGCTACGTACGATATTTTTTCTTCTACATATGTAGTATAAAAGAAAAATACAATTTGTATACATATAAGAAAAATATATAGTCGTAGTTGTAATTAAGATACTCGTAGAGTAATGGACGCTTAGAAAAAAAAGACCAATTTAATTAATTTATAATATGTTCAACAATATACAAACTTTTACATGTAATAATGGATATTTCTTCAATTCATTGTTAAAATTGTTAGAGAGAAATCGTCTACTAATGACTTCAAATACTTGAGATCGCTCACGTATTCGTCTGACGTCTCAGACATTACCGATATCAATAAATAAATATTAATCGAGGCGTGAGTCTCGTCATCTCAACACATTAATTGAATGAGCATGATACATATAATTAGTTTGTAAATAAAGCATTTACAGTAGTGCTAAGTGATTCCTAGCGAATATTGCAATCTCAATATTGGCACAGACAAACATATTAGCTGTTCATTTGTTCAGCACCTGTGTAACATCTTCCTTTGCTGTTTGTATTGCTAATTTGTAATGTTTTACGCGGTTAGATTTTGTAAAACAAACGAAGGTGTAGTTTTGAGAATGTGTTAGAGTGACAAATTTATCACATGCGTCTATGTGTGTGTGTGTGTGACGTGTTAGCAATGTACATCACGATTAAACGAACATTATTCAAGGGCAAACAAACTTTTCTTAATACAAAAAAAAAACAAGAAGATGATAATATTAGTTAGAGTTGTAAATTTTAAATTCTAAACACGAGGTAATTAGTTAGAAGCTTTTTGTTTCAAACTGACTTGACTACTGTATATTATAACATGGTGTCGGCAATTATAAAATGTAGGTCAAAAAGAATGAATATTAACGTGAATTTATATAGAACAATACAATTTATAAGACAATGCAATCGGAATACAATATGTAATAAAAGACAATTCCACCGCCCACTTGGAAAGGCCATGAGAAGTGACAATTAGGTCCACGGTGGCCCTTAGCTATATTTTTGAAATGCTGTTCAATTCGAAATATGATAAATATATTAGCTTCTACTAGGTTCAGATAAATACCTACCTGTATCGTTTTTCCCCAAGTTAGCGTTTTCCTAAAATATTTTGGCCATGAAATGTTAGCTCTATCCTGTGTTTGAATATTAAGAAGGTACGTATACGTATATTATAATAAAAAGAAGGAAATTACACGACAGATTATTACACAATTTGGAACATATATACTATATAGTCTTTCACTTTGTTATTCGTTGTCAAATACAGGAATAAGATCGAATATTGTAAAAGAATTGCTATTATTGTGCGAGGCCGGAGCGGGCTGCTAGTTAAAAAAATAGTACAAATATTAATTGAGTAGCTAGTATGATAGCTTAATTTTCCTGTTTCTTAATGTGGACAAGGTAGTCGAAGTATACCCGCTCTGTAAAGTGAGAGGAGGTTCGTACTCAGTGCATACGTCTTACGGCGTCTGACGCAACACCTGCATTATATGGAACAAAACGACTTGATTACTGCATTCCATTACCATAAAGAGCTTACCTATTATACATACTTGATTTACTTCTTATAATATTATACACAAAAAGCCTTTGTCTCGAATTAATGAGCTGAAAAAACGCGGAAATAACGTCAGCCGCTAAGAAATCTATTACGCTCAAGTTAACGTTAGACTTGACTTTGAAATAATAATAAATAAATGTCGTTTATCTAATATGTTGTATGCAAATTATTTTGAGTTACGTGCTTCAGTGCTTTATAATAATATTATAACAAAACATTGAGCTAATCATTTTTAAGACATTTATTTTATAGTGTAGATAAAAGAGGAATAATATCTGCTTTAAGATGCTTATTTTAACACAGCGCCATCTAGTTCCATGCTAAATAGAGCCTGCGTTATCGCAACTAGTTAACGGACAAATTACACATGCAATACTTATCTTTTGTAAATAGAAACGTATATTTTCAGTGTGGGAATCGAACCCACGATTCTTGTAAAGTACTATTTTTGTAAAGAATAAAAGCTTCGAGTATGAACCATCGTACAAATGCTTCAATACTTTCTCACGGTCGCCTCTAGTCGCGATTTCGACAATCATCCTTATGTAACGAGATATTGTTCATAAATTTAACTAACGGTGCTATTCACAAACGATTATCAATATCTATAAATATAAAAGGGAAAACTGGTGATCATATTATAACATAGAAAGTTGAGTCAGACATCTTATCGAAATATAATTGCAAGTGTAATGTAACTTATCGTATTAGGTAAGTACAGGTGACTTTAAAAGTTGGTGAACATATTTAAAATTAAAAGTCATCTTAACTTTACAGGATTTTTTTTTAATAAATGATATAACAAGAAAACAAAGTAATCATATCATAAACTATTTTCAAAATACAGAGAACACCAATCCATACTTTAAATTTAAGATATTTTTTAATTGAATACGTTATTATACTTTTGAAGGTGACTGTACCTCATTATTATGGGAATTTATGTCAAAAAGTGTTAAAAAATTTACCAATACTTCGTTACAAACCCGTAATTAAATGTCAAAAAATAATAAACACGCTTTCACCTCTAAGAGTATTTTACGTTTGTAAAATTACAACTCCATCATTAAATACATTTTAATGACTTAGAAGGGCCAATTTAGATAACTCACGTTGACAGAACATAAACTGAGTATTATTTCAGCGTAAGTATTACACAAGAAAGCACAATGGGGCAAGACGGTCGAGTGTTCTACAAATATTTTGCTTCATATGCAAACATTCGCGTGTCTAAACTCGGCAAATGATAAAATCGTGATCTTGAATTCGGATCTCGATAGCAGTTTCTCAACGTTCAAGAGTATCGTGAATATCTCTCGCCATCATTAGTCCGTGAACCTTTGTTTTGACTGTTATTTTTGGACCGTATCCGATTGACCTAACGAATGTGACTGCCGTTTTAACGAACCAAGGCTAAAATTCAAATTTAGAATGAAACTTTTTAATATTTCTTACCGGCTAGTGTTCATATATAAATAAAACCTCTGTCAGTTAATGGCATCTGAAATATGTATAGCACGAGACGTTATTAATGAACTATTTTCTGAATAAATTCCAACGGAAAATATGTCTAAAATGCCTAATATGGTCTACAAAGTATTTGAATTCTTTAGTATGTTATATAACTTGAACAAATTTATAGCATTTCTTAAGTTGAATATTTGCTGTGGTTTTGAGTCAAGGCTAAAAACAACTGCTTCAAATAACGCTTGCTCTCTTGATTGGGTTATAAATAACGAGATCGATTTTTTTTGTGAAATTTTCAACACGATATTACAAATCAATTTATTGAAGCGTCTGAGATTAATTGTACAATTAACATTGTCAAAATGAAACGAATGGGCAATGCGTAAAGTGCCTTGGGTGGTCTCCGAACATGATAACGTGCGACCAGTAAAAGAAGAAACCTCCTCATTAATACGATCGTGTTACATATGATAGTTAAATTTTAAGTAACGAGAGAGGCCATTTTAAAATGGCCGTGTTACTTATATGATGAAACATCTACGACTCCAAACTGTCTCAGCGAAAGTGTGCGAACTAAACCCACTCTAAGTAGTGTTTGCATAATTTCTGGCAATTTATCAAGTTTATTTTATCAAAGAAATGATCAAGCAGTGGGAGGTAATATTTAGTTGTGAGAAAAATTTCTAAACATGTCCATATATTATATCATTACATGTTTTATTCCTGTACATATTCGAACATTTGACCGACGATTAAATTGAGCTGCGTCATTCTTGACCAGATTGTCGAAATGTTTTACAAAAAAGTTATTAAGTAGACTTTTACGAGAAACTTATTTGCGTTAAACCGTAAAATTTACTTTAAATAGCCCTATCGAATTTATTTACATTGCTTTGTGTGAAATAACAAGTAGTTGAGACTACAATGAATGGCCTTTAATAACATGTGGTGTGGGATGTGTTGTGTAATTTTAAAACAAAGTACTGACGTGTTTTATTTTTAATTTCTATTCACATATATAAGACTTCTTGGATGTGGACATAAAAGGAAAACCTTAAGCAATAAGCACTGTAGGTACAAATATAATCGATCGTTTAACAAAGTGTAAATATCTACAACCTTGTTATTTTTTCCTTTTTTAAATCAGACGCTAATAAAACAAAGATGTATAATTTATTACTATAATTAATATTGAAAATCATTTTTATTTTATAAGCTTTATTATTTTAATATTTTATGTTTAAATGTCTGTAAAAATCTCAATTATGTACTTTAATATTTTGTTTCTATAAATATATAGTCAGGTGTGTGAAATACCAATTACATTACACTTTTTAATAAAGTTAATGATATCGGTTCAACGATACCGAAGCAAATCTAGTTAGTTAAAAAAACATCTCGCCGACAACAACCTCTAGTATTACATAGTTATCTCGTCATCTTCACGCTAAAAAACCAAAACAAACGCGGGAGATCTCAATAAGAGTGATCAATGTCCTTCAAACTAGTTACTGTATAAATATCTCATCGAGGTGTGTGGCCGCGAACAGGTTCCTCGCCCATACCATTCAATGTTTTTTCGAGACCCGTTCGTTCAGTAACGAGACGATTTCGGCCCCTCTTTTATCAATGGGACGCACTTTCTTCTGTGATATAACGTGTCGTTTTTTATGTCGTCTGGCCATAAAATCTATGGCGGACAAGATGTTAGATCAATACTACATATTATGAACATCGCAAGAATGGCGGGCTCACAAATATTGGCTTTTAAAAGAGAGAGAAGAGAAAAAGTGTACGAAAAAAAATAGAAAATGAAGGCCTCCCATTTATACTTTTGTGTGACGCTAACTTAAACTATGGAAAAAGCACCACTCAAAATACTCTTCACGTAATTGATATGTCTAATCAATATTTCGAATACAACCTATCTTGTATCAATTTACAAATTCGATAAAGCGAATCTCGCGTCTTTCGTAAGCGTTTTTCTAATCTAGAACTATCTGTCGTGGCATGATGGGTTATTTCAATTAATTGTTTGTAAAATAATACTTATTAATACTACTTACTCCTAGTTCTAATTCATAACTCCGTAAAAGTATTGTCATTGTGTTTAAGCATGTAGAAGATAAGAGTCGTTTCGTTTAGTCAAATGTTTCCGTCATATTACATATATACAAACATTTACTATATTTCTTCTACTTTATAGTTGTTTTATTTAGTTTAGACAGGTCTCGTGTAGTTATTTTATGCAATCACCATAACAGTTTCCAAGTAAACATTAACTTGGCGGCGATTCTTATCGAGCGGCTGTTTTTAAGTTTTATTCCTATAAAGTTTTATCAATTTCATTATATGATTGATGTTCATGTTTATAATCATAATTATGTCCATAGACGTATAACGGGTAGACTGATAGTCCCTTAATAATTTCTCCTCTGAAAGTGAAGCTAAAACTGTATATGTAAGTGTTAAAAGCACGTTCTAATACTCTATGACACGCACACAAGCTCACTGATATTGTTGCTGCTGTACGAAATTTACCCTGTTAATGTGAAAAAAAATAAATTACCGAGAAACATACGAATTTGTATTATTATGTATTATGTAATGTAGACAAAATTGTCTACAATAAAATGGCTTCACTTTGCGTGCTCATATGGCGGTTCTAGATGTTTTTATGCTATAATTTTGTCCATATTTTTACAACGAGTAGCTAGATTGACATTATCTAGCTCAGACTGTAACACATAATATAATTAATTAATTCGAAATTTGTTTGGCAATAAAAACTGCGGTTAACTGTTATTGATCTAGATTAAAAGTTTGTTGTATATTCTGTTTCATAATTAAATAAGTGTGTAATTTATATGTATGTCATTTTATTTCACCGACTTCTTTCGAAAGATAGACGTTTAACTAAGTGCCTTACGAAATCAGTATGCTGTCAGTTAGTACGTTGAATTATTACTTTTATTTGTAGCTAGCAGCCTGCGGTGGCTTTGTGCGAGAAATTTACAAAAAAAATGAACATTCTACATCATTTTTTAAATTGTTTTACGTGTATATTGTCAGTTTGAAAACTAATTTTTTTATACATACATGCATTTTAAGTATTATGCAATTTAAGGTGAGATTAACGTATTGGATTGTGCCATAAACTTTTGACAGCTACGAATCTCATGAACTCAATTTCGAACTCCCGTACAAACTTTTATAATAGTATTTAAAATATTAGGCAGCAATTTATACAGGCCTACATATAATTTCCTTACCTTAATATCTTGAGGCTATTTCTCTATATACCATTAAAAGCACAAGTACTAGACAATTAACAAAAGACGCTCGATGAATACAAGGCATATTCAAGTGACAAGTGATATTCGTGCAGGTTCTATTGAAGACACTTGAGGTTTCATCGTCCGCGATTCCGAAGTGTTGGTAGGTACAATAAGGAATTGATGTATACTATATAGCGTCTACAGATCTAGACTAAGATGTTAACTACACTCGAAGGGCGTCAGGCGAGAACGGGGCGTGTCAATCCTTAGTCCTTACAAATGTAGCATCATTTTGTACCAACCATAGCTTTATAAAACCGAATATAATAACCCTAACAATATTATCGTGGTACAATTTCCGTCATATATTATGTCGATGTAACGATAATATTTCGAGTATTTTAATTACATTATTTTAATAATTTCGATTTAAGTCGAAGCTCCCTTGAAGCCTGTCAATGTGGTTTGTGCCTTTACTATGGGTCATATGAAGCTGGCACGAGAGGAAAGTTGTAGCGTGGGCGACACTTATAAAACTCACCGTGAGAAAAATGCTAAAGTACGTCTTAAAACTATGTAGAAATTAAACATTAATTATAACGTACCTTTCCCATATTAGTTAAACTTTTTAAATGATGGGTTTATATTAATTAATTGATGGTACTTATGATTATTTTAAGTGCTTATTTCTGTTATTTGATTATGGTAGATTTAATCTTAAAACGATGGGAGTACAATTACATAATTGTTACATAATATACATAATTGTTATTATTGGTTTTTATCGTATTTTAAACAATTGTATATTGCCAACCGTATGATAATAATATGAAAGAGAATCTGTAGGTTTGTTTATAAAACATGTTATTTTAATGTGTGTATATTCTTTATAATATTAAAGTGCAAATAAATTTAATCTAGTGAAGTAAACGTAGCTTATAAATAGCGTAACCCTCTTCAGTTAAACTTAGATTGTATAACTCCCAACGGTAAGGGAAATACAAATATGATGTCTTCTGCTAATAATTACACATTTTCTTACTGACGATTTAGTAATTTTGAGTACTACAATATCTAGACTGTGTTTTACTATTTCTTATTTATTTATTGTAAATAGTCTATCTATAACGTTATTAAGTGGCTTGTGCTTAAGACATTATCTTCACGAAATATATCATTACAAATTCGACTCGATACAATGGTGATTGGATGGATGTTAATTTGATTACAGCTAGCATGTTAATGTTCATTTTACAGATCATTAGTACGAGTCTTTAATAGGACTATATTAGTTAGTTTTATCATTTATGGAACACATTGTTAATCTACTTAAAGACAACTTTTTAACGCGGAACGCGGCTCTATCTTTAAACCTTCCTCTTGAATCACTCTATCTGATACAAAAACCGCATGAAAATCGGTTGCGTAGTTTTAAAAATTTAAGCTTACTTAGGACCAGACAGGAGAATGCGACTTTGTTTTAAGCTATGGAATGATATTTTTACGATTCTTTAGGATAAAATGCATACGAATAAAATGTAAATGCATGCTAAGATCGTCGTGCGATGGTCCTGTAAGGATTAGCAGTTGGAATACAAATTTTTGTATAGTACGCGTCACGAATCTTTAGCGCTGAACAAAACCTGCGCAGAAGACAAAAATAAGGTATCGAGGTAAAGGCGCGGCGCGCGGGGCGCGTGATCGTCGGGTGCGCGAGCGTTGATTGGTTGTCCCAGTCGTGTTGTCTTTCTCGCACCAATACGTCAATTACGAGCGCGATTC
>DWAJ01003810.1:0-14040 GCA_018238005.1 Eurema mandarina
GTATTGGTGCGAGAAAGACAACACGACTGGGACAACCAATCAACGCTCGCGCACCCGACGATCACGCGCCCCGCGCGCCGCGCCGTTACCTCGATACCTTATTTTTGATTTCTGCGCAGGTTTCGTTTAACGCTAAAGATTCGTGACGCGACCTATACACATGATGAAATACATAGGATTATCGGCCACTAACCAAAGCTCATCAGGACCAGAGACTAATAAATGGCATTTTGGTATGAACAAGGTTACAATAGATTTTATGAGAGTTCTTGATACTAACAACAGCCATGAAGCTATAAGAATATGTATTGCTATAGTAATGTCCCAAATTTTGTCATTATACTATTCTTTTATATGTATATGTATGTTGATATCAATCTGTGTATCTGTATGAAACAATTTATCACAAATGTTTTGACTCTGTCTTTTCACCACCATAGGAACTCTTTAAGTAATCTATACTTAATTTAATAAAGATGAAGAGTTTGTTTGTTTGTTTGATCGCTCTAATCTCAGGAACTACTGATTCTAATTGAAAAATTTTTTTTTTATTGAATAGACCATTTATTGAGGAAAGCTTTAGGCTATACAACATCACACTGCGAATGGGAGCGAAGAAATAATGGAAAATATGAAAAAACGGGGAAAATTATTCATCTGTGAGGGCTTCCGTTGCGTGCGCTGCGAAAACGGTTCAACATACAAAAAAAAATGTATGAAAGAATTATCCCTCTTTAAATGATCTTAAAAAAGTCCGCGACGGTATGTGTCTATCTTCCAAGATATCCTTTAACATTTTTATCGTAAATAAATTTGTTTTAACAAGAAAATAATACTAAAAATATAATTAAAGCCGAAGTACTATAAAATATTATATAAAAGCTTTTAAATCCTAGAAACCGACGGGGACGAAGTCGCGAGCAATAGCTAGTTAGGTATAGAATTAAACTTATAAAATATTAGATTTTGGTGATGCTATAGGCGTACTCTTGCTAGCTAACCCTGAAGATTGTCCTAAATTTCCTAATCTGTTTATCTAAGACCCTGTGCAATATCAGTTAGATGAAAAACAAGGGTAAACCTGTACCTATCGCTAACTATGTAAGTTGTTCTGACAAGTAAACATGTATGTTCAGTTACGTCTAAGCAACAATTAACTTATTGACCCCCACTATATCAGTAACTCATGGATATCACTAATGCCTTTGCATGCCATTCCGATTGTAACTAACAACAATCCTTAGGCTACGTCTTCATTGGAGAAGTATAATTTCTTCAACTGAATAGATACAAAAGTTAAATGATATAAAATTTGATACAGTTACAGTAATGTTTAAATATTTTGAGGGGCATTTTATTATTAAAATTGTTTTTTATACTTATATACTAGCTACAAGTTATCATGTATTTTATTTCACCTTATACGGTTTTAGGTACTGGGATATTTTTTAATTTATATCAATTAATGTACTTACTTAAAATATCATGCTTTAAAATTATTGGTATAAGACATTTTCAAAATTGATTCAGTAGATCCAGAAATTACCCTACAATCTTAAGGACTTTATTCAGTAGGTATGTTAATATTTAATTTTATAATCATAATACATAAATATTACATTTATAAACGACTACGGAAATGTAAAAGCAAAACAATGCAAAATAAACAATCAATTAGTTCTAAGATAAAAGAAATATCTCAAGTGTGTGATAACGAGAAACGATATGATTCATGAGAAAAATAATAATATTAAAATAATAAACGCGAATATTATGTAAAAGCTTCATTATCACATATATCGGACGAGATATCATACGATTGCGTAAACGTTGCATTTTTGTAGTTTACAGAATTATCTATTACTTGATTACTATGTTTACAGTTTCGAGTACGTAAATAGCAACAATAATGTACCTAATAATTGAATAAACAAATAGAATAGTGGACAAAAGAAGCTTATCGCGGTAGGAAACTTCTTGATGTCCTTATCTATTACAAATATCGACTAGCAACTAATGTATTGATTAGCGAAATTGCTTCAGACAGTTATAGCTTCCTTAATGGACTCATGATTCATTATAAGGTCTTTTCCGCTTTACTGAACTTATGATTAGCAATAAATATACCGAATACAAATACCTAACATAGATTTTGATATGCCAAAGAGCGGTTAAATTATTGAAACCAACACAACAATAGCTCTTATAGATGGTTACTATACAGGTTGCCTTTGTGGTCATCAAAGTTAATTGGTCTATCGGACAATATGTTTCGTATAATGCAGCTATGATTCATATTGGATGGTTCATTGAAGTTTAGGTTTAAGTCGATAAGAATTCGATATAGACCGGCGTCTTATCGAACAGCCTTTTTTTTCAGTAGAAAACCCTATAAGGGATCCGAAGCGGTTATGTGTAGGAAATAGTGCGTAATAGTACCGACTAAAATGACCATTGTACCTCCACGCACATTGACATGGATGGAATTCAGAAACTGAAATTCTCGAGATCGTGATCACAGTCTTTTGAAAGACTTTAAAAAATATATAGATGACGTATGATTGTTGCAAAATATTATAAACTAGCTGTGCCCGCGACTTCGCCAGCGTAGAAAAGTGACTTTGGGCAGGATTTTTGAAAATGCCTAACCCGCGCCAACAAACGTTCAGCAAGTTCAACGTGAATCTTTAAATTGCCATAACTTTTTTATTTATCAACCGATTGACATGAATCAAACACTAAATGTTAAGTGAAGCTTACCACAATATATCATTGGAAACCCCTCTAGATAGGATGAGCCGTTTCTGAGATTAGCGTGCACAAACAAACAGACAGACAGACAAAAATTCCAAAAATCATTGTTTTCGGTTCTATTGCATTAATAAAGGTCTCCTATAATATTTTTTCTCATACATCTTCCATGTACAGACAGCGACTCGTTACGTTTTTATTATATGTATTGATATATAGGAATAAGGAACGGATGTGATATTTGTAATAATTCTCGGCCAGCATTTTGACCCGACCTTGTCTAGAATTTCTGACATACAACTTCCAGATAGATCTTTCTAGTCTCATTCACTAATAATAGTTGTAATTTGCGAAGATTATTACGTGATTATTTATTAATATAAACATATCTGAGTTTTAATATATATTTGTAAAATTGTATGTATTGGGAAAATGTTCACGTTCAGTGGTCTTTTACTTTAGCCGGTTTTTTATCTGAAATAAAATTTAAATTGTGTAAAGATACAATATGTGAATAACATATTATACCTTCATTATACTTTGATTAGCAGAGTACGATTAGCAAGCAGAAAGAAAGCTAACTTACTGAGGCCAAGGTGTCTAGAAACTTTTTTTACTTCAAGACAATTCAAAGCTATTAACATTTGATTACCATTTATGCTTTTTAGTACCTACTTATTGTTTTAAGATTTTCTTTATTGCTTTTTGTTATAGCGAACAGCAATAACATGTATTCAACAAGCACAATCGGCGGCCCACTACCTGCCCCTGAATGTGATACCTTCAAGAATGGACTCTGGACCTACGACACAAGTAAGTTGCAATTGTTACCATTAATATTTTTGTAAATTATTTGCGTGATGTTGATTTTTATGCATTAAATATAATGATATTGAGAGTATAAATAATTTGAAATCTAAGTATTATCGTAATCGTATGTATAAGTAATTTGTTCCAAAGGTTTAATTTGGAGCTATTCAAAACAAGTCTGGATATTTGACTTTAGAAGACATGCTCCTAATTTACTGCAATTTGTGGTTTTTTTTTCACTAAGATCGGTCCAGAAGTTTTAAGCTACTTGTCAACCCTTTATTCGCCGTAAACGCCTTTCTTTTTTATGCAAGATTTTCTTTTTCAATATATAAAATTCTATCAATACTATCAAATGCTGTGGCTTAAACGTTTAAAAAAGATTTTAAGTTTTAAAAAGGATTTATAATAGTAGAAATGGGAAATATCTGATAAATTTGTTACAGGAGACTGCACTCAGCTATCCTCAATACTTAAACACAGTCCGACTACAGATTTCATACGCAAAAGATATCCATGATACATTAGTGGCTGCAGCGCAAAATATATCTCCAACCGAATAAAAGCACAAAAAAAACACTAGTTTTTAAGCAAATATTTATTAAGGTTTAATAAAAAGTTTATACAATAAAAAATCTTTATTATTTCATTTTCTATTATCTATGACAAGAGGCCATTTTAGAAACATATTATCTATGGCACATTATATAGCAACATTAAGTAAAAACTAGCTTAACTAAGATGTATACATATTTTTACTATACTTACCTTAAAAGACTAATCGATAAACTACAATTTGATTAAATGTCAAAAATTAAAACACAAGAAAAAAGTAACTGGAAATGACTATGTATTAAGGCATTTTTTTCTTGAGATCGTAACATTTTTTTTATAATTTTATAGTACATATGATGAATAAATATTAAGTAATTCAGTTAACATAATAAAATAGATTAATCAGATCTTATAACTCGATTAAAAAATAATATAGGTATCTTAAAATTAGGACCAGCCATTATATAAAAATCTTCACACATTCATTTGATATAAGGTTATGTAGTTTAAAACTTAAGCTTAATGTATCACAATCGTAAAATCGTTAAATACTATCAGTCTTTACATAAGATTTCAATAAACTTGCTTTTAGCTCGACGACGCCTGATCACAAAATCTGTAAAAAGAGAAAAATCTTTAAAAATACTAAATAACCAAATATAAAAGTACATAAGTTTTAAAGATGAGACTTATATTTTTCTCGTGGATACCATTGTAACTGCATTAAATAAAAATAGGACCACTCAAGTGTACACCTGCCTTAAAATTTTAAATAAAATTCAAACAGTAGTAAATAATATTTGATTTTTAACAACGACAAAAAGCTCGGTGGAAAAAATAATACAGTTTGATACAAAAAATAACACTGCAATCGCAATCCTTGACACTTATTGATTACTGTTATATAAATACAAGTATCATCCTTGATAATAAAAATACATTGATAAAAGTTAACCTAATTACAAAAAAAGTTTAAAAATAAAACAATTTTTAACGTCTGATTTTTATACGTATGAGTTAATTTCTTCATATATCTATCTCCCGTCAATTAATTTTAAGCATCACATTTATTATTTTAAGAAAATCGTTAAATGCTATCTATTAACTTCCCCGCGTCGTGTAGCCAAGAAAAAATGATCTCTATTTAGAAGAAATTCTATTGAACATTGACGTTGCCTTTTTGTCTACAGATAACGGACAAAGTCGAAGGCAATAATTGTCAGATGTTCTCACATGTTATCGCGAAAGGAACTTACTAATTTATACCCGAGCCCTTGGGGGTAGATAGAAAAGAACATAAATCGTCGTTATCGTCAGCCCTCGCTCGATTGTTTACGAATAAGACCCGAGATAAAGTTATTATTGTGACATAAATAAAATATGTTCGCCTCTGTGGAATAATACAGCCCATAAATGTCTTTGCCTTTCTCAGAGGCGCACAATCTCTAAATGATACCTATATCAATTCAACGCAATCGGAATACAACATAGCTCTATAGTTAGGTATCTACTATTTATTACCTATTATTATTATATTAGGTAATAACTTCTAGTTTCTAGTACGTTTCGCATTCCTAAATCAAATTACTGGAACTGTTATATCGAAGAAAACACTTACTACTATTACTAATTATTATACACCTACAAATTGTACCTAATACCTACAATATTTTTAAATTAAAATCTAAATTGGAAGGCTTGTTCGATAAGTAGGCGTCAAATGGCATTATATAATCAGTAGGGAGGGCTGTTCGAACGACCTTATCATGTCACATCCCGAAATTGCACTGTCGCTAAGTCCTGATTAGAACTTAGGCCAATAACCCTTTTGATAAGTGCTCGGATACAACCACAATAGATATTGCCCTTGGCAACTAAACGTTACAACCATCTGCCTTTCCCATGTGGTTGGTTCATTCGCAAATGGGGTATCGAATTCATCAGTTGCCAATTAACCAAATTATCAAACACGTTTATAGTGATAAGGGCTTTGTAATATAAGGAGTGCATTGCCCCGAATTATGTTATAAACAAACGTTTCGTATTACGTCTTAATTTTGTATAAACTAGCGTGGCCCGGATAGGTTTCATTCATTTTTAATAAATTACGATCTTTACGAAGTTTGCAGTCTAATTGTTTAGGTCAAATATCAGCTGAATTAAATATGTAATTCTTTGTTTTAATTAATTTGATGGTTAACACAAACATAGATGGTATATGACAAAAGTTGAATTATTCAACGTTATGGTCTTTTTGGTTTTAATTTAATTCCTTACCTAAGTATAAAGAAAGAACAGAGCTCAAAACTCTATCGCAAGATATTTATTACTACCTATCATCATAAATATACGTGCACGGGAAATCTATAAATCATCGCAACTTATTGGGGTCATTTACCTAATTGGCGCTTTAAATATACCAACTTTTAATTGACAGTTCCATTGACAGATTTACTACGAAAAATCAGTGACCTCTTGGAGACAGTTGGGGTTTAGCTACAAAGGAAATGAACTGTTTTATTGTTTTAATAAGAATAATAGCTTATAGCAATACCCCTGGGTATAATAATAACACAAATTACAATGTAATAATGCGGTAATATAAAAATAATAACGCTTTTAATGTTCATTATTACAATATAAAGTATTTATCAAATAAGGATTATGACGTGATTCTAGGTCAAGCTACTGTAGCGGGTCGACGACCCATATACCGCTTATTACCGATTCGATAATAATTTCGTCTCATTGTTGATATCATTCATTTAATAATTACTTCAGAACGCTCATTACATAGCGCCATCTAGTTCAAAGGTAAGCAAACTTATATGGTGATACAAGCAACACCTACAACTAACAACAATGAACTATTGGGACTGTACAGTGTGCGAATAGAATTTAAGTATAACTATTTGTGCAAAACGCACAGTACAACATGACTGTCGCCTAACTAATATATTTATATTAAAAATCGCCGATATTCAATACAACCAGTATTATCAAACAGATGCTCTATTAGCTATAAATAGGCTATTAATTGCTTTGCAGTGCGATATTTTTATTAAACATGTTGTTTACTACAATTTTCCAAGTACCAAATATATGTGCAAAACATATCGCTTCATTAAAGGACGTCCGTTTAGAAATAATTATCAATTGTTATCGTTTACTTTCCATGGCAACGAAACAAAACATGATAGTCGCTTACCGAGGGGCATACATACATACCAATATACAGTTTGTACTTTATATATACATAAACTGATTTTGAAGGCAAAGGTTAAATAATATTAAATAGACAAACAGACTTCGCAACCTTTAAATAAAATAAATTAATTGATTGACTTTTCAATTTATAGGCTTTTACAAAAACAAATTGCATAAAGTCTGCATGTTTAAATACACTTCATTCTATATAAGTATTATGTAGTTATATATTTATTATGAATACTATTTAAAATATAAATTATAACTACAGCCTTCTATGTATTTCCACCCAAAAATATAGGGTCATAACGCTCTTTAGGAATGTCAAACAAGGATTAGGCATATCCATCCTAATCATAAATTAAAAACTCTTTGAGGGATGCCTGCCTCTAACGACGCTGCTCATACGGCTGAAAAAATTGATACCTACTAGTGAAGAAAGCTACTGGTGAAAAGATACTTGTGAAGTTTTTTGATACTTACAAATACTCTCAACCGAAGACCTGCTGCGCGGCGTAGGTGATGTGCAACATACCGTCTTCGCTGCGGAACTGGTCGTACGCCTGCGCCATCGTCATGCTGTGGCTCACGAGGGCTTTGTCGTTCACCAGGAGATAAAGAGCCTGTTTTAGAGAAAATAAATATTAGAATTTATTCTAATTTCAAAAGTTATTATAGTCATATACTATTACTAATTCTAAATAATTCTAAAGGTCATAATATATAATATAAATAGTATCAGAATATATAATATAAACTACGTGTCACGTTATTAGTCCGCGATTGCGTCCTAAACTACTGAACCAAATTTAAATTAATTTGCACACGGTACGCAGTTTGATCCAACTTAAAAGATAGTATAGCTTACATCCTAGTATTGCCCCGGTCACGGGAACTAAGGTGGAAAAAAACGGGATACGGCTATAGTATTTAACTAGCTGTACTATACTAAAGTCTTATGTGCTTGCATCTAAAAACATCCGGTAGTTTATGTGTGAAAGTTATTTAATACAAACATACCTGAGAATCCCTCAATTTCATTTTAGTTCTAATGATGTAGAGGAATTGCGACATCGTCAACTCCTGAGGAACTAGAAATTTGTTTCTTCCAAGCACGGGCACTTCTCTCTCTCGAGCGTATCTCTCCACATACAACTAAAGAAATAACATAAGTATTAAATAATTTAAAAGCCTTCAAAGGGTCGTTCCGACTAATATCCACCAGTGTTTAGAAGATTTTACTCAATATTGAATATACTACTTCCACAATCATCATAAATTATTATTCAACTGGGATTATCAGATGACTTACAATCTAGACTAGAGGTTGTTTAATTCGAATGAAATGAAGTTGAGGATTGTTACTTTTTAGATCGATATAAAATTTAAAATAAAAAATGCTTACCGGAATCTTGTTTGGAAATCGGTCTCTTATAACTTGCACCTCCTTGTTTAGTCCCGTCATGTCTGTGATAGAAATTCATAGTTAGATTTTGTTAGGTATCATAAACATATATTGTATATTTTGAAATAATAGTATCTAAACGACTTAAACTGAGAAAATAAGTGCAAATTTAATACTAGTATATTATTTTCCTTAACTTGTACAGAATTACATTGAAATAGTCGGACGGCAACAGCTTTCCGATAAAAAAATTCATCAAAATCGGTTCGACCAGTCATATGGTAACCAGAAAGGTATTAAATATAAATTAAGTGAGAGCTTGCTAAAAGTTTGAAAGCGGTTTATAAATAACTAGCTGACCCCTGCCCACTTCGTTGGGCATAACGTTAATCATCCTTTTCGGTTTTGTATATAGCCTATGACACTCAGCAATAATGTGGCTTTCTATTGGTGAAAGAATTTTTTTAATCGATTCAGTAGATCCCGAGATTACCCCTTACAATTTAATAAACACACAAACTTTACTTCTTTATAATATAGATAATTCGTGGGTAGATTTGCCGGATATGTCTATATTACTATTATATGTACATTATTAATTAGACATAATATCAATAAACAGTTTTACGAGGATTATAATGATGACGCAAACGAATATTTAATTACATCTCCCTTATCATATACATAGATACATAATTATGTAAGGGCATAGAAATTATAATTACAAGTCGTTGGAATTTATCTTATTGATGACTACGCTGGTATAATCTAGTTAAGATCAATGGACTATGTTTACAATTGAGATTTAAAAAACAAAAAATAAATACTATTCGAAAAAATCTATTATCTATTATTTTTGTTTCTAATATTTATACATCTCATTACCCTTAAATTGGGTCCACATAGCAACACTGATGTAACAAACAACTTCGCGACTAACAATCGAATTTGTCTTAATTAAACATACTTAGGTACTTATTTACTCAGACTTCTTTAAGTTTCTACCTAATGGAACCAATAAATTAGTAAACATTAAATAGTTATTCTAAGAGATAAATTCATTTGTAATGTAATTAACTCACCGTCCTGA
The DNA here is from genome assembly GCA_018238005.1 of Eurema mandarina. Classification (NCBI taxonomy): domain Eukaryota; kingdom Metazoa; phylum Arthropoda; class Insecta; order Lepidoptera; family Pieridae; genus Eurema; species Eurema mandarina. Next base: position 9,819 of record DWAJ01003810.1, read on the forward strand.
TAGCCGAATACTTCTTGCGATGCGTACGTGATGTAGAGGAAGCCGTCTTCGTCTCCATACAATTCATATGCTTGTGACATCGTAAGACTCATGCTTAGCATCGACCTGTTGTTAATGATTAGGTACAGCGCCTACGACATAAGGAAATAAATAAAAATATTATACGCACGAGTAAGAGGACAATATTTCACGTAAAAGGATACGTCAAAAGATGGGAAACACATTTCTAATGCGTCATTTAATACTTCATTTCGCTTTGTTGTGTTTGAATTGCATCAGATATTCGAACTTTTTCTGATGTTTTATTTACTTAACATAACTTTTAATACCAATTAAGTAGGTACATTCAGATTGGAAACATCGCTTTCCGTTAAATAATTTTGAATTGTTTACAAATCACAACATTAGCAATAACAATTTTAATCAATTAATTATTTATTTATCTCTTCGCTTATATATAAAATATTCCGATAGAAATTATATCAGTAGGATATTTAATTAGATAGAAATGGCCCAAGCTAATCTCTTTGACCTCCATTCGTATAAAGTATCAATAAATGTTAACCCTTAACTTTCTACGGTCTGATTTCTATTGATCTGATTTATCACCTAAAATAATTTTACATAAATAAGGTTTGTAAAATATAAGTGGGAATACTAAGTAATTACACACAAACTTTATTAATTTTTATAACATCTAATGGTCATAACTAGATCCTGTACTAATAGGTCAAAAAACCTTGAAAGGGCTAACGAAAAAAGCTCCGTAAGAAAAACTTGTACGTACCTGATTGGGTTTGATTTTGATCCTGTTACGAATGATGATAAGAAACTGTGACATCGTTATATCTTCTGGCACTAAAAATTTCCCTTTTTCTAAAGCTGTTAGATTTTTCTCTTTATGATATCTTTCCACGATTAACTAAAAAAAAATGCGTTAAAAACTTTGCAATTATGACCTGTTTGTTTAATGTACTACATACTTAAACAGTGTAAATAGTCACTTACCGGTATTTTCGTTGGAAATTTACTTTTTATTGCCATTACCTCCTCTTTTCTCCTAACTAAAATAGAAAACACGAATTAGTAAAATGTTTTTGTATTTAAAAATAATGTCTTATTTAATAATAGATCTTAAATTGATAATTGCTTCTTATTTGTACAAATTTTATAAACATTATGCCCTATTATTTCATCGGTTTATTTTTGTAAAAGTATCTACACCATTTGATTAGCAAAAGGTATTGGAATAAACATCTCTAAGTAAACAATTACTGTATGTGTAAATATCAGATATTATGTTTATTTGCAACATTGTAACTATCGTAGTGTTCCTAAGCAAAAAGGTTAAGTTTGCCTTCCATTTAAATCTAATATTATCTTCAACAACGTCAATAGGTACGTTTATTTTTTATAAACGATAATAATATAAGAAAATAGAGATGAATAGAGAAATTTAATTCTAGATAATTATAACATTTATGCAACAATTAAGTTTCTATAACAACATTATCTTTTGAAATTTTAAGTACCTGGTTAGGATAGGTCATGTCATTACTACTTCACTGTGGCGTCAAGTAATCGTCCCTAAGATGATAAATATTGTAACTTATCTTACCTACCTAAATAATAAGGAATACAACAATTTTAATAATTATTATAATTAGATTTATTTGTCACACTAATCTATATCAATTATAACAGAGAGATACTGCTTTAAGGCAAAAGTTTTAAAATTGTAAGTGATACACATGTCTTACGTAAAAACTTGTAATAAAACTTACCCCATCTAACAAAACTTTAAGAGACAAAAATACATTTTAAAAGATAATAAAATAGATCACAAACTCACAAGAAGGCGAAGTGAAATCCGAATTTACGTTAATATCATTCATGTTTTAAGAGTAGGAAATAGCCAACCAAGACCGGTTGTATTATTCGGTTCGGGACAACGTGTCTGGAGCCGCAACTTTAAGTTATTAACATATGAGGCCCTACCCATTAGGGAACCATATGACACTAGTCACGTAGGTACCCACGGAATGAGTCTTCGTAATCATAATTAGGTAAATATTCCTCGATAACATGCAAATAGTGCATCACCGTTTTCGTATAATTTAATTGTTTTTATTTTTAACGTGTTTAATGTTTATCTATTTAAATGTATTTAGAATAAAATAAATAGCTGTTTAATTCTCGAATGTTAACTTTTTACAAAGGTATATAAAACAGATTTTATATTGTAATTTTCTTTCGGTAATAAGTACGTTTTATTACATTTTTGGTTAACTACTTAATCTACTAATTTGATGGTATTTAGTAACTTTATTGACATTTAAAGTTATAGCTATTCAAGATATAAAATAAAAGACATGAAGAGCGTTACCTATTTCATAGTACCTCTGTCGGTTAAAAACCCAATTGTAATTAATCATTCGACTATATGGACACTTCATAATTTAATCTATTTAGAACAACACGACAGATAGTTTTATTATACACAGCTAAAAGGCAACAGCTTTAAAATTTCAAGTGATACACATGTCTTACGTAAAAAATGGTAATAAAACTTACCCCATCTTTCAAAACTTCAAGAGACAAAAATAAATTTTAAAGAGGGTATTTTAGTATTAGCTTGACACATGTTTGGGCTTTTGTTTATTAATGAAACCGAAGTGGTACACAATTTTTACAATGTAATTCTTTTAATTTATAGATATGTCTAACAAGAAGCATTATAATACATAGATTTGCGAAATGTACCTACTCATGTTTTAAGCTGTTAGTAATACAATTTAATAGCAACCTTTCTGTAACGTTTAAAAACTTAGTCGGTTTGTTTCTAAGAATTCCAATAAATAAATGTTTGATTGACATCTATCCCATTATATTGCTTCGAAGTTTCTCGTACTAAACATGCAGGTAGGGCCGTAGCCCATAGAAATGACCCTTCTAACAGGTTGAATGGGATATTTACTTCTTATAGTACAAATGGAATGTTAGTTTAACATTCCTTTTAAATAACTATTAAATAAGCTCTTAATACATAAAAACGAGTACTATGCTGATTATTTAGGTACATAATGAAACTATTTCATTTAAATTCTATACTTTTGCGATTAGCGAAATTCAAAGAAAAGTGGATTTAAAATACTGTACTTACTAAAATTCTTTTTTGATTTGAAGCACTGTCTCACATTATGGTTCACATCGTGTTTTATAAGAGTTGATATAAAATTAAGTTCCATTTTGTTCACCGGTCGTAATAAACACTGGAGTATCGAATTGATAAAATTAATTTGCCACAACGTCTTCTTTGCTCGCTCTCCGAAGCTTAACTAACCGCCGAGAGTGAACAGACTTCTCTACTACTACTCTTAATCGTTTAGTTTGAACATACATATAGTATACATAATACTCATAAGTTTATGATATATTATTCCATAATAAACAACAACAAAAATACCTACTTATTGCTGCATGCGACTCTACAGCTTCTATGAGTAGGTACGCATACCTTTACGGTTTTACCTTACCTAGCGGAAGCTTAGGGTTAATTCTAATCAATCCCTTAAGTAATAAAGCACGATTTAAAAAATATTCGATAAGTAGACATTTTTCGTTCTAATCAATTTATTGTAAACTAGCTGTTGCCTGCGACTTCGTCCGCGTTTCCGTCGTTTTTCGCAAAAATGGCTTTTTGCCGGCCGCACTGCGCGCTTCGCGAAATTTCGATACTATTAAATTACATCCCGTAGAAATATTGCAAGTGCAGTTTTTTAAAGTGATTTTAAGCTTTTTTTATAATTCTTGTAGCATGATTCAGAAACCACTCGCGATGGCTTATTATTAACGTAGTACCTGGTTGACCCAGCTCTGCTCGGTACTGGCGGGCTTGCGGAAGATTGCTACGTGCGTCCTCAGCAAGTCCGCCCCCGAAAGGGTGCGCGACGGAACACCGGTGGGTTTTAGTCGGTAAGGCCCTTCTGGCGAGTCCGACATAACCGCCTCCTTCTCCCCCGAGGAGGACGCGGTATCCGTAAGAGGATTTCCCCCCGTCAAAAAAAAAAAAAGGGTTTTGTTATTTACTTGCAGGTACGTAACCCTAAAAATATTTTTACAAATGAATCAAACCTACGTCACTTCTTAGATGGCCTTACATAACCTTCGCACCAAGTGTCGTAAATATTTTCATTTTCGTACTTTATTACTCGATTGTAAT
>DWAJ01003811.1:0-14037 GCA_018238005.1 Eurema mandarina
GGTTAACATCATCATATTCGCATATACAGAAGATGCATATATAGTTTATATTATGTAATATGTAGTTAGGTGATATTTGGCTTTCATAATAGCAGTAATTATTTTATAAACTGTGAGAAATTACCGAAACTGTCTACGTTAGAGTTAGCATCAGATATTTCGTTATATGTGCGGCACATTATTACCAGCGGATTGTAACAGGATGTGTTATTTTTATAAGTTTGTATAGCGAAAATTCTTGGTTTTCGGGTCTTGTGCGAGGTATTACAAGGTTAATTGTGACAGAAGACCAGGAGTGCTAACTGAGGAGTGTAAGATCTTATGTAGGTATAAGAGATCGTCTCTCTCGATATGCACGAAATGGCATAATATTGAATTCAGACAGTAGGGTGGTGTAGTCATAAAACATACGACCGAGATTATGTTTTCGCGCTAGGAGTCGCAGACTGGACAGTTGTACAACTGTCACAAAATGACGGTTAGAACAATGTAGTCAGGAGTACAAAAACTTCACTAATTAGGTGTTGTGTGGCTTTTTATCTTACCCCATTTTTCATCTTCCCCTCACTCACCCTAGTGTACTGCTGTGTGACGTCACTCGAATATGACGTAGGTCATTAGAGAGCTTTTTTAGCAACCAATTTTACAATTAAAACTTTCATTAATTTTTGTTAAAAGTACTGCACGTTTTCCGGTAATATTGATGTGGTGTGTTTATTTAACTGTTTTCCTAAATCAGTCAAATTGCTTATTGGTAATAAAGCCAAAGGAAATAAAAAACAGTATCGGTTGGAATAATAATATATCACATTCCTCACATACTGTACACGTACACTACACAAGCACTTATATATTAACATTTATGTATAAATAAATTCACGTGGACTACGCGGCGTCCCACTCGATGAGGTAGGCGGGGGGGCGGCCGGGCGCGGAGCGGCGAGCGAGAACTTGGAACGTCTGACCGACGCGGAAGTAGGACTGCACGCGGGACTTGAGGGCCGACAGTTGGTGGGCGTCGTCGCCGCCCTTGTGCGGGCTCAGCTGCAGGCTGGCCACGCTGCTGCCGGCCGAGCCCGCGCCGGTGCTGCGCCGAGCGTTCTCGTAGTAGTTCTTCTCCTGCCGCTGTCTCAGTCTTCGTCCGTTGAGCACGGTCGCGTTGTGAGCGGTCGGCTCGACGCTCTCGGTCGCCGCGGCAGTCTTTGATATATTATCGTCTGGCAGTGGACATGACTTATTCAGCTGAAAGATTAAGTTTAGTACAATTATTCTGTTATTTCTATTTCATATAATCATTTATTAATACTAAATGTTAATATGGACTAAAAGAATTACTTAAAAATGACTCTCTTATAATTGACTGCCAATATATCATATTATATTAATAAAAATTACCTGTTGCTGTAAATGCTTTTTAGGGCGTCTATATTTTCTCCGTTTGACTTCTCCATTAGGGCCTATAACAATATCTTTTTCACTAAGTTTCCGTTTCAACGGCCTTATCATGGGCCCAAATAAAGGATTCAATTGATTGGGCAGTGAAAACCTTGAGTTATAATGATTCAATCTACCATTGTGCCTATTATACACATTCATGTTTGATGCAAACGGTGTCTTGGACGAATAAGAATTTTGCATCAAAAATGGATTATTTTTTCCTTGAAAGTCCTTCAATGGCGGTATAATAGCGTCTAATGTGCCTCTACTCGAAGTCTCATCCCCCGATGACTCCATTTCATGGAGAAGATTACTACTATACGGTGGTATACGATCCATATGCTGGAGAGACATGATTTTGGAATGTTCAATGATATTCTTGGTCGATAGCTTGGACACCTCGAGGTTCATTGTTGCTATTCTAGTTGAATGAGAGTTATTATTAACAATACAAGTTTCATTTTTATCATCATCATTAATGTCGTCACTGATATCTTTGGACATTTTATCTAATTTAATAGGACACGGAGCTAACGACGTGTCGAGAGCTGGCAGTGGTTCTTCACAGGTGGATTTCGCTTCATTCGATTCAGACTCAATAATTTCTGATATTTTTTCTAAATTATCATCTTTGGCGTCAGATTTTGTTTCTGTTGAGGTGCAAATAGGGGGGGAGGGTTGATCGTCACGTTCGCAAGTTTTTACAGATTCATAGGAACTAGTGGAGTCGTTTTCGGAATTTGAGTTGAGATTTTCGTGAAACCGTTTACCCATCATTAAATTTAGCCAATGCGCATCAACAGGTACAATCATGTGTTGATTTTTATAGGAACTCTTTTCATTGTTACTACTTGAAGGTAGGGAACTGAAACAAACAAAACCGATAATAGTTATATTGCACGATTTTATGTAATAATTCACAGAATCATTATTAAGAATCTTACCAATCATCTAGAGACGTAACGGGTTGCGGCGAGGGCGGTCGGGGTAAAAACCTTAGTTTTGGAGCATACTCGTGCACCATTTCATCAGTAAGAGGTACACCTTTCTTAACCTGATAAGAATTAATACTTTTATTATGTAAACCTATTTTGATGATGCTTGTTGGTTTGACTAACATAAAAAATAGGTAGATTATTCTGAACATAATATTATATGAATTTATAATTGATTATTGATTTTTAACCATTTATCAACATGCTAATTTACCATCGTCGTCTCAAGGCGGACGAATAAAAAAGTTTTTTTTTCTAAACAAAGCAAGAGGCAGACAATATACTTGTTCTAGCGCAGAGAGCTGCAAGGGCGGCGGCGGCGGGCGGCGCAGGCGCAGGCCCCAGATGGTGGCGCGCTTCTTCATCTCGCGCCCGCACTTGAACCGCTTGCGCGATGATGTCAGCGCCGTGAGGATCTTCTCGCGCCGCTCAGTCACTGGTGTTCGCCACATCTAACATAATTTAAACGTGTACAAAAGTTGCACAAGATAAAACTATTTGTTTCCTCATATATTAAAGAGCAACGAGTATAATAAAAAATGAGATGTTATCTACAATTGAGACAGGGATCCTCACGTTTTAGTTAACATTTTTTAAAACTTTATTCATATTATAAACGTGATTACTCTCACACTTCAACCAACTAAATGATTTTGCAAAATTGTCCCGAATTAGCTTGAAAAAATAAGAAAAACTATGCCTACATCAAATAAAATATAGATAGTCCATACTAATATGTATTATAAATGCCAAGGTAACTCTGTCTGTCTGTCTGTCTTTCCACAACGCTAAAACTACTGAACCGATTAGAACGAAATTTGGTACAAAGATAGTCTAAGCCTGGGGAAGGACATAGGCTCCTTTTTTTTAAATCAACCCTCAAAAGGTTGCGCGAGGGGTTGAAACTTTTTATAATTTTACGCTTTCACGGCCAAACCGCTGAACCGATTGTAATGAAATTTGGTACACAGATGGTCTCGACCTTGAGATAAAATATGGGCTACTTTTTAACTGGAAAAAAGGGTTAGAAGGGGGGAAGGGAGGGTCAAAGTTTATATGAAAATCCACGCGGACGGAGTCGCGGGCAACAGCTTGTTTAATATAAAATGTTCTGCCACCTTCTATTGCATAGCACTCGCGTAGCAGTACGTATGTGTTTGTTTGAAAGTGGCCATGTTACCTTCTCGGGCAGCTGCAGCGCGTGCCAGTTGTCCATGATGTAGGGCATGATGACGGTGTCCAGGTCGAAGTAGTTGGGCGCGTTGTAGGCGGTGAGGTTGTAGAGCGCGAGGTGCGCCAGGTCCAGCCAGCACAGCTCCAGCCGCCGCAGGAACTCCTCGCCGCCGTTGCAGTTGGCGCACGCGAATATGTACAGTCTGCAAATTAGTCATCTTATAGATACGAGCTTTACTATGTCCAATTATATATGGATTTATTTGTCTTGGTAACTTATATATTCTGAAATCAGCTACTTAAGTCACACTTTGAAGTCCGCTTAAATTCTGTTAAAAGTTCTTCTTTTGATTGTTTGTCTGGAAGAAATTTCTTGCAAATGATAAGGCCGCCTGTTACTTAATTTTCGAACTATTTTTGAAGAGGCAAAGGAAAATTGATTTATAAATTATTCTTAAACTAGGAAAAGGGAAACCTTAAATTTAAAATCTACCTAAAATATATACAAAATATTAATATTTACTCACTTATCACCAGCATACAGTGGATATTGCAAACTAGTTACACATCTTTGGTGAAACCATCGTGAACACCGACAGCATAATAACATCTGAAAATCATTAAAATCAACAGTAATGGTTTGTTGACTCATTATAGTATACATAAATTAGTTATTATACAAAATTTAATTCTATACCTGTGCTAACCAATCGCTTTTTTCAACACAATAACAATGCCCTTCGCTTAGATCTTTCCCCGTGTCTGAAGCAGCTGATGATGTTGTAGATGCAGTCTAAAAAAAAAGTATATTTTTAACAATTAGCATGAGCCACTTGTAAAAAACATGATTGATAACAATTCTAAGACTATATTTGTCTAAATCACATTCAGAAATTTTAAATAAATGCACTTACATCACAAGGTGGGATAAGCTCTTGTTGTTGGCGGCGCTGCTGGCCTCCCTTAAACCTAAACAAGTCTGATCGCTTCAATGCTCTATTTTCTGCAGCTGCTACCCGATACCTCTGGTCCACACACCGTTTGCAGTGCCATGATGCCCCTAAATATTTTTATAATTATTTATCTACATAAAAGAGTATATATTAATTATTATATATCATACTCTTTTATGTAGTACCAGCGAGTTACCAGTTATATGATAGTTCTAACTTCTAGTCTACAAAAACGATATATTATTATCATATTTATTAATGATATTAGAAGCTAGCTATCATTACACTTAGCTATTATTACTATTATTATACTGATTAGTATATTATCATATACTTAGCTATTATTACACTTTTTTTAATTAATAATTGAATGAATTAAGACGCTCACCACTAATCCAAGCCTCCACAGGTGGCGTATGGCATTTGGCGTGGTATCCCCTCCCGCACATGTCGCACGCGATGATGGCGTTGGCGGTGGTCGGGCTGGGGGCCGGCCCCTCCCGGCGCTTGCACACCACGCACATGATGCGGCCGTCGTCCGCCGGCGGCGCGCTGAGCAGCTTGAGCGTGGACACCGGCGCCCACGCGTGCGTGCCGTCCCCGAACTTGACCAGACACCGCGCCACACCAGTCCCCACTTCACAGGAGTCATTGTCGTTGCTTGTGCTCAGCTCTACTATAGTTCCTACACACACATTTTAAACATTATACATTATTAAAAAAAAAAAATTAATGAATATTGTAGCCCCGAGGAAATGGCTTATAAGGCCGCCATTGACATGTGCGGTCTGTGTTTCTCTTTACTTTATTCAACTACATAGAATAAAGAAATTATAAATAAACTGTTTTTAATATGCAATAATGATTACAAATAAGCTCCTTTTAACAATTTATATATTTTTTAATCATCAGAAGCTCAACAATAATTTTAATATTTATTGTATTTAATTATGACCAATTTTGTTCTTTACAACCGTTAAATTTTTATTGTACATATAATTAATAATTTGTTTACCACACCAAAAAATTTGGAGCACAGGGGCTAATTTGCTACCTGCCAAACATACCCTTATATAGGGAGGCAATGTAAGATAATTAGAATTGTTTATCCATGAGTGAAGATGCTTGTCATAAGGCAAGTCACCTGCTAGATTGCCATAACAAATAACAATATAAAATAATTTGATTTGATTACATCATACCCAAGTAATATCTGCCATCTTTATTAGGTACAAGTACATCATCGCCACAGTGAAATGGGTTAGCATTGGTCTTTTCTGTGTTTGTGGTAGAGTCTGGCATTGCATCCTGTGTTTCTTCCTCTTTTTTCTCATTCTTTTTATCTGGACTTGGCGTTATTGTTTTGTCAAAGTCGCTCAGCAGGGCATCGATGAGGGATAACTGTGTTGAAACCTCTATAAAAGATAGTATTCTTTATGCAATAACTTTTATGTAATGCATATTTGGGTTCAAATTTTTTACTTGAAATTGACAAACAAATTGCCAAAACATAAAATACTTATACTAAAATTTTGAGTTTTCAGATTAATTTCCTCATTCTATAATTATGTCACTTGCCAAATTTATGTCCTCTTGGGCATCATACACCATATGCAAAAGATTTATATAGTGCCTGAGCAGCATCATCCGCATGGAAACGGCTAATATTTTGATTCTCTCAGCAGAGTTGAAATATGTATTTTTGCTGATTGGTGGCATTTTAAATTAAACTTAGACTTTTATACATAAAATCAAAAGATTTTTCACAACTTCATAGACTAACTATATCGTTAAAAATTTTACTTAATACCTTGATGCATTTCTATAATAAAAGATCTAACATGTACATACAACAAAGTGATATTAAACATGTCTCCTTTTTCCTTTTGATATGCAACCCTAACTATAAATTTGAAATAATTAAAGAATACCAACTGTATGTGATAACTACTAAACTAAGTAAAGGTTAAATAGATTCAAATTACTATGTGGATTAGGATTTTTAGATCATAACATTTCTTTATACAAAGACCAAATAAAAGTTAAACAGTGATGAAAATTATTATTAACTGCATTTTTATAAAAAATAAATAAAAAAATATACTTAAAGATATTAGATTTTAATGGTTATACTTACATTTTATCATAATATTTTCCAATGAATGCCAAAATAAAGACATGGTAATATTTTTAGGTTTAATAATAATACTATATATATATTAAAAAAATATAAATCATTAAATGGTTGCAGACATGTATTATCCTAGTATTATTGTGAAAGATTCATCTCATTCAGTGCTCTAATGTTAACATTGCTTAGACATACTAAATTCAAGTGATATAATTCATTTTTAAAGTTTTTTTAACTATATTTTGATACCATTTATATAGCCGATACATATAAAGTTAAACGTAGTATCAAGTTAAAACAATTGTTACAAAATAGATCTTTAAGTTAATATTCATACTACAGAAAGAGTTATCTACAATGTAAGTATCATTAAGTTTCAGGAATGTATACAGAAAAAAGATATTGTAATATAAAGCACTGTATTAGTTATGTAGCCATGAAATTAATTATAATCCAATACCAGGATTTGAGAAAGTAGATAAATTCTATATAAGAACCTAAACTGCTTTCGTTGAGCTATTAAAAAATCGTCGATATATTTAATCCGATGATAAATACTAACGTGAAACACTTACCAGCATTTATGTCCATTTCCAGACTTTAGAATATAGAAGAGGTAGAATAAGTTTACGCTTAATGTTATTCTATTTTCATTTATAATGAACAAACACTACAAGCATTCGCGCTGTTGCGGCCATTATGATAGTTGAACGTAGAGTAGATTTCCCGCGGTTCGACAATGATTTTATTACAAATAATGAATGAATACATATGTAATTTTGAACACTTTACATTTCCAAAACATTATACAAGCTTATTTTAGTTAACTATTAAAAATACACATTATAGGAGTATTTTCTATTAAAATTCCCAAATATAATTCATCGGACTATTTCAGATATGTAAAAACATAGAGTAGAAAATTTTAACAGATGATATTATATTCGTAACTCGTAAGCCATAAAATATAGAGCGAACTTACAATCTTACAGATAATATTATTTTTTAAAAATGGACAGATAAACAAAAATCTGTCCTAATGATAAATTTATTTATTATTCTTTTTTACTGTTTGTAATTTTGTTGATTAGTGTTTGAATAATTAAAAACTAACTAACATTACAAATAATACAAAATATAAAATTTAAACCCTATATTTTTATTATTATTCATGGTATACAAAATACATACATATTATTTTAACACATTGCTAAGAAATCTTCAGCAATATTTGTTCTCATAACTCATTTAGCGAACTTTTAGTTCTTTATCTTTCGCATTTACGATTATATTTTATTATGAAAATTGATATAATTAAATAAATATGGGTCTATTGATATGAGTTGTAATAATGTTTATAATGAGTGTAGCTTAAAAGTCGAAGCTTCAAACAAAATATATTTTAAGTAGGTGTACAATGACTGAATTAGTCAGATTTAGAAGTTAAACCTAGTTTTTAAATTACAGAGTCAATTTAACAGAACAAAGTCAACAGAATCAATTTCAAGTTAAAGAAAAACATTTGTTAATTTTCTGGCACTGCACAAGTAATTACAGGCATCCAGCGAAAGCACTTCTTAGTACTAGTATTGAAAAACTAGGTAATATGCGCTACCTATGTTACTTTTAAGCATTGTCATAAATGTCATAATGTCCCGTGACAGTGACAATTGGCTAAAGAGTAAAGAGTTTAGAGTTATCACTTATCACTAGCCACTAATCAGTGAAGAGTGGACTATAAAATAATAAACGTTAAACAGTAAAAAGTGATAAAAGACCATTTTCTCCGAATTTTCGACTTACGAGTTACGTATACTCACTTGTAATTATGATTTATAAATTGTAAAAAAATATCTATTATGCTTTAGGCAATATTAAACAAAAACTTATAAAATAGTATTTAAAGTAAGTTAGATGTCAATACCAAACATATTTTTCTTGTATTTTTTTGTGTGTTATTGTTAAGATTAACAGTTTTGTTGCCAGGAATCATCCAAGAACAATAGTTGCAATGGGAAATTCTGGTTTAAAACAACACTATGAAACTGCATCGAAGACAGGGGTCTTACAAATATCCAATCATCGACTCAAAGAAGTTCCAGAAGAAGTACTTAACTTATCTGAACATTTAAGAAATTTGGATCTATGTAAGAATAAAATTGGTAATATATCTGATGATATAAGTAAGTTGAAAAATTTAAAACAACTTAATTTGAATACAAACTCGATTCAAATTATACCTAATGCATTGTCTAATATGAAAAAGTTGGAAATGCTTAATGTATCAAATAATGCAATTACAAGCTTACCTGAATCATTCTCACTATTGATGAATTTGAAACAAGTATATTTAAGTCATAATAAGTTTAAACAGTTCCCGGTTCAATTGTTTGGCTTAAAAAATCTAGAAGTAGTTGATGTTTCGAACAACAAAATATCTGAAATCCCTAGTGGTATGGTTAACTTTTATGCTGCTGAATTAAATTTAAGCCAAAATGAGATTTCTACACTAGCTAGTGATTTGCATCTAGCACCAAGGCTGAAAATATTAAGATTAGAAGAAAATTGTTTAGGTCTTGATGCTGTACATCCATCTTTACTTAGAGATTCAAAAATCCATACTTTGAATTTAGATGGAAATCTTTTTGAAATCAAACAATTGGCATTAATGGAAGGCTACAACGAGTATACTGAAAGATACACAGCTATGAAAAAGAAAATGTTTTGATGTTTGAATTAATATTAGAATGGCACAAAACTCACTTTCATTAAAAAATCGTATACAGTCAAACCTGGATAAGCAACAGTTCAAGGGAGCACAAATTTCATTTCGAGAGGTTTCTCACTAACCCAAGAGTCTTGGTAATGCAGGTTCACAGGTAGCGTTTCTCTCTTATAGAGGTATGCAGCAATAACAAGTCAGAGCAAGTACAAATTCAGTAGAAAACAAAAAAAAAATCATGTACTATGTAATTTCACTTTATTTAGAACTTATCCACACTTGAAAAATCCGTCAATTTCGTTTGGATTTCTGTTTTATGTATTTTGAATGTTTTTTTCTAACTCATAAAATATTTTTTCGAAAATTGTTTGATCAACAATCGCCGCGTGTTCAAAGTACTGATTGGATTGATCTTTATTTCTGTGTGTATCTTTTAAGTATATATATTTTTTATTGTAGTAATATATAACATAAATAAATAAAGCTCGACTGTCACTTATAGAGGTATAGATAAGCAGCAGTCTCTCTTATGGAGGTCCACAAGGTAAAAACTCAGATCCCTAAAAAAGTTTTTGGGAGCTTAAAATGACGTGTCTTGGCTCTTACTCTCACTTATGGAGTTTTCTCCCTTATTCAGTCCTTCTCACTTACCCAGGTTTGACTGTATTTACAAATTACCACTAATCACTATAATAAATTTAGTTGCAATCGTCATTGTTAATGCTTTACATTTTGTAAACTTTATATGAGATGTTAAATTTCAAATTTGTATATATACATATTATAAAATTATTTAAATAAATGGTCAAAAATATATTGAAGTATTTTTTATTTAAAATTAAAAAGAATGACTAAAACTTGAAAAATTAAAATCAATAAAAAAGTTCAGTAGCTTGCAAATGCAATCCAGCACCCTGGGTGAAGCGAATTGGACCGAGGAGGCTGCTATCGGTATCCCTCTTTGAGGCAGTTACCAGAGAGCACCTATTTGGAGGTGATATGGAGGTGGGTCGAGGGGCAGCGCCGGTCTGGAGTAGCAACCTGAGGGGTTGTGAAACGATACGCCCTGCTCTCTCTCTCCGTATTCACGTCGCCTGGCGTGGTGAGGGGGCCTGTAGGGTACTTTGCTGACAGAACGGGCAGCCGCTGGCAGGCTTTCGGAAGAGTTTGCAAGGGTACCCGTGACTTCGTCATATAGCGGTATCGCGAAATTCGTGGGTTTTAGTCGGTAGGAGTCCGACATGACCTACAGCCCAACCCCGAAGGGCTGTAGGTGTCACGGTGTGCATGAGCATTTCCCCACGATAAAAAAGGCACCTACATATAATATTATTTATTTATTATATCTAGGTTTATGTCACAATTGTAATAAAATGTGATGGTGAAAATAATTTTACTTAACATCATAACGAGTCATAGAAAAACAAAATTCCTGCATTTTAATAAGCTGAAATTTTGACTTCAAAGGCTTTTGACTATACATGCTTTTCTTATTTTGATTTGGACGTAATTCTAACCTCTTTCACATTAAATAATATTATCTCGATTTATTTTTTTTATAATTTAAGCTAGTAAAACAATCTGAATTGTGTGTAAAAGTATTGTTTAATGGGTAAAGTAGTTGCTCCCCTTTCAAAGTACCTAAATTTATCATTAGGGTCTTAGATAGAATGCGGAGCCACAGGTCATTTGCGTCAGGGCAACAGTGTAAACACCAAAAACTCGGTCAGCCAGCCATCGTAACTTACCTAGTAGTTATTAGGTACTAGGGAAATTATTCTTAATTAAATTATACTTTGTAAATAACTACCTTCTGAAGTTTAATTTATGATATCTATACAAATTATATAACAAGGTAAGTACGTTTAACTTATAGGACACGAATGAACTCCATTTTATTATGTGATACATGCAAAGCGTTTGATGTCGTTAATTATAGTATTGTAATTTTTAATTTCTGTGCCTAATAAGAATACTTGTGACGTTTAGAGAATAAACGCATTTTATAATTTCAATTCCAATTTTTCATAATTTTTTGAACAACCATCCTTTATTTAATAAAAAGTAATACGTAAAAATAAAATGTACCTAACTAATATCAAACTACCCTCGCAGTTTTAACTTAAATTTCGTAAACGAACCATGTACTTTGTTTTTAAGTATGCTACGTTATATTCTGTTTATGCAGTTAGGTAGTATAATAATTATAATAGTATGTACATACTTACAATGTGCTGAGTGCTGAACGCTGACGATTGATGACGCGCCCAGCGCTAGGTTCAGTGTGTCAGCGCGATATTTCTACGGCCCTATTTGCCTGTTTACGAATTACGATTCACGTTCAGTCGTTGCCGCGCTGTACTGCGCGTTGGTATACATAATATAATTTACATATTTTACAATAATATTATCCCTTAAATAGTACTTTATTAGAGTACGTGCTGTATTAAAGTTAGTAGCTTAATTTAAATACATTGGCCGACTAAGTGAAATATTTTAAAGAAAAGCACTGGTAAGTTTGTGTTTAATTTCATTGTTGGATTATAATTTATAAATCAAGTTATATGTTGAAATACCCATACCAAATATTTTTTTATATTTTATGACCATTTTTTATTTATTATAAAGATTGTAAATATAAAAAGTTTACTTTGGTAGTATATTATATAACGTTTTTGATACTTTTGTTTGCAACAGATTACTTAATTGACTATTGTATTATGATGTATTCCATAAATTTGTGTTTTTATTTTTTTATATGTAACGTAAGTAAATAATATTGTCTTGATGAAGTATTGAACCAGTACATTGATGTAAGTTGATTAATATATTTTGACGGTTTTATGTTAAACGTAAACGTTTAATTTACCGATACCTATACCGATAAACGTTTAAATTAATTATCGGTGAACAGGTTTTTTTATGATATTACGGGGTGTCTACTGATATGGGCAAGTTTTATTAATTACGGAGTTGACAGAAATGTTAACCATCAATGATATTATAAGTAATATCATTGTTTTCCACTAAATAATGAATAAATTCACTTGAAAAATCGATTTTTTTAGCCCCTGAAGGTAACATCCTCATTTACCGTGATTTAACTAAAAAAAAATTATAAATGTCTAGGCGGTTGCTTAACTTTCGGATCACATAACTGTTTGACCTGTCTAAATTTAGTATGAGTTTCGTACAATTAAATATTATGTAACGAAGGTGGAGCGAATGTAGTGCATACGGCATAGGGTACGTTACTTAAATATGTAGGTATATTATTATATAAGCCGATCGTTTTATTAAAGAGGTTATCAACGGGGTATCACCAATGCTCGGTAGATATAAATCGATGAATTAATTTCTACAAATCAACAACTATCACCGATATAACATCATATTTAAAGAGGTGTGAAGGTGAAACTTATTTAAACAACTTTCTCTCCTCTTGTACCTTAGTCGGAGCTTTTGTACCTATGTTATATGTATACGAATTTAGTTTTCATATATCTAATTAAAATAATAAGTACCTATTCAAATAATAAATATTTGCCTGAAATAATAATTTAAACCGTAGATTTTTTATTTATAGTTTAAAGTTTATTTTTTTTATACGCCTGTTTTGCCTTGAATGGTCAAAAATTTGGTAATTTAAGAGTAGGTACTTCTAACTTGTACATATTGGGTTCGCTCAAATTGAAAGCTGAGCAGGCACATAATCCGAGACATTTAAGAGTACATTGAACTTAACTTTAACCCAGATTAATTCTTTAATATGTGCTGTATGGTTTAATAATTTCAAAGTAAAAAAAAGAAAGATTAATTTAAAATATTTTAAAGCTGTGGTGTTTTCAATATATCGCACGATAAATATTGAGCTTTTAAATGGTGAAAAGTGTCTGTAGTTTATTCGGTACAAACAAACGATTTTACATTAATCCATACTAATATTATAAATGCGAAAGTAACTCTGTCTGTCTGTCTGTCTTTCCATCACGCTAAAACTACTGAACCGAGAACTTTCGTTCTAATCGGTAAAACATAGGCTGTTGACATGAACATGGCCTGGGATAAAACATAGGCTACTTTTTAACTGGAAAAAGGGTTATAAGGGGTGAAGGGGGGAGGAGCTTAAAGTTTATATGAAAGTCCGCGCGGACGAAGACGCGGGCAACAGCTAGTAATAACATAAAAGACTTCTTACAAGTGTAGGTAAGAAAGATTTTTGTTTGTACTTTTAGGTAGATAATATTGTAGGAAATATAGGTAAATATGGCTCTAAAACTACCATCTTTAGAAATAAATGAACAATTTTTTTTGCTTTAGCTTTAAAATTCGTATGTATTTCTAACATTATTTCTTCATTTTATGCAATAATCGTAAATTTAGGATAGAATAATCTTTTTATTCCAAATAAGCTGACCCGTGCCCACTTCGTTGGGCATATAGACCAGGGTAGATCCCTTTAAAAATAATGAAAAGTGAAAAAAAATTATAATAGAATTAAACCCATTAGAAAAGGAGGGAAATATGATGAAAATGAAAGGAAAAATAATTTACGGGCGATCTTAGGTTGGGAAGGGGATGAAGGGGGGGTTTTAAGGGTAAAAAACGGTTTTTCTCGATTTCCGG
>DWAJ01003812.1:0-14036 GCA_018238005.1 Eurema mandarina
GTAAATTAGCTAATAAGTGTCCAGGAAATGAAGAATTTATTCGAGAGCGCATAGTAGCGCCGTTCCGATTGCTCCAAGATTCGTCGAGGTTCTTCGTAAAGTTCACTATCACTTTACGAAGGGCAGACTGACTGACTCGACTAAAGACGACTTGATGACGATTTTACTTGACTCATATCGACTTTTATCTTGACCACGTTGCCTCTTATTACATTGCATTGGCAAAAAGCTAGACGCTAATGCCATAATATAAGAAAGAAAAAAGAAGGTCAAGATCAAACTGTCAGAATAAATCTGAATTCTGCAGAGTAAAAAAGCTAGGAGCGTGTGAAAGTTGTATAGAGAAATAATATATTAAATTTATTAGCAAAATGGTTAAAGACATTCTACTCGGCCATCATAATTATGAAGTAGTCATCTGACTGTCTACGATCACACCATTACATAACAAGTCCGTATAATATATCCTAACTCCTACTTACTAATCCATTTAATAACACGAATTACTTGCGAATAGTTGTAATAGTTTAATGTTCTCGTAAATGTAATTTAGCCGTTATCTGTGTCAGATCGGATAGCACTTGCTGCCAATAAATTGGTACAGTGGAACAGATAGCCGGCGCTCGATTCGTGAGCTACATTTCTACGTTTGGTGCATATTCAATTTGTTAAATTTAATGCTATATATTCGACTGGCTGATAACTAGGACGTTGTCTGCGAAATTGAATGTAGAAGTTTATTTATATGATTGTAACTGAGCAGGAGGTTGGTAGGCGATCATCTCTATTCTAGAACATTTGGTATTGCAGTCGTTTCTTTTAAAAAAATACAATATACATACAATTTCGTCCTATAGACTACTTTAAAACTGACAGTGTTCAGTTTGTGTGTTTTTATACTTTTTAAATATTTAAGTTAGCACAGTTTTGTGTGATTACAACCCTTTCTTACAAAGATGATAAGTTAAATATATTTATTTAATTGAAAGCCAAGATAACTAAATTCGATCTTAGAACTGTATATAAGTGACGTTAGTCATTGCTTGAAATTGAATCATAAAGTAGTTCATACTTAAAATAAACAATAAAAAGCAATTTAATAAATAGCGCTAGTGAGTGATATTGCGAAAAGTAGCGACAATTGGTGAAACTGGCAAATGCAGCCCAATACGCTCGCTTGTATGGTATTGCAGTCTGGGGAATATACAACTGCTTAATGTCAAGCTATGAGCTGAAGCGGTAAGGAAATGCTAATTTATAAGCTGTTAATAATATTTTATAGGCTGTACCTTAACAACTATAGTCACTTAAAGGATTTGCCCTAATTATCGAATAGGTATTTCATATTTATTTGTAATATTTACCCACAGATTCAACACGATAGAACCTGATTAATGCATTACTTTTTATTTGATTACTCCAACATTCTTTATAATTAAAAAATAGCAAATAAGGTGTAGGTACCTAATGCTTTTAGTAACTAATTGGGATTCCTATAATATTTTATCTTAATTAGGTTAAACATTCAGTGCACTATTGTGAGCACTGTGTAAGTTGCAATTTACTATTGCATATCGAGTTATTAAAATAACTTTTAAAGGCTATCAATAATTATTAGTGACCCTGTAATATAAAAATGTTCAAAAACAATAAATATAAAATATTCGTGTTCGCAAATTCTTATGACTGGCAGTAGTTTCATATATAACGCTCAATATATAACACACATTACGAACGCAATAAGCTACCATACGGGAATACGCGACGTAAAAACGTGCAAGCAACAGTGTGCTCTACGATATGCTGATTATATTCGTAATATACGATTTAAGAGTAACCGTTGCTTTATTATCGAATAATATATCTGTATTAGTTTATTTACCTGTGGTTTAGGTACTTATGACTAGTTATTGACATTCAGACCACGTTCCTGTTTTAATTTTCAAACGACTTTAAAAAAGGAAGCGTTCTTGGACATTCTAGTGGATGCTGGATGAACGGTTTTTTTTTATTTTTAACGAGGTGCTTCGGTGTCGTTTTTACCATATTATTCATAAGATGACGTTAAAAGTGGAACGATAAATAGATAAAATAAGTGTGCCTCACCCATGAACCTGGAGGTAACGACCATGATACGTCGGACACACCTAAACCCCACTGTTTTCAGACTTCAGTCCTACCGCATAGGGTAGGGGTCACGAGAACATACGCAGATCCTTCCACAAAATGTGCGAGGCTTGGTGTGTCGTTAATTTTATAAATTATCCACAATTTAGATATATCAATATCGATTATTAAATATGTTATAGTAGACATTTTATAGCATATCACATTGCATATTTATTACGTAATTATTTGCCACCCAATCTTTGAGTAACTATCAAAACCAGTCAGTAAGAAGAATTTTACTTAGTCTGGACAATACATTTTAATCAACTATTATAAATATAAAATGAATAAATCGTGGCGTGAACTACCGCTACTTCAATTACAAACTTAAACGATAAATTAGTTTTGTTAACAATGAACGGCTAACCAATGGAAGTTTTTATATATTTGAAAAAGTGCAACCATTTTAACGTTACGTACAATCGGTGTCATTCGTTCTTTTGTCGAAACCAATGTTTGTTCAGTTTGACAGTTTGAAAGTCACCAAAAATATTTTATCTATGCTATTGTGAATTACAATTTAACAGGTCACTCGTTCAGTTCATTCTTGTTATTTCAATGATTACCTATTACCTAGAATTTGGACAGTAAAGTTAAACGGCTTCAGGTAATTTAGGTTAGGTTTTTTTGTATATTTTTGGATCAAACCTATACCAAAGGTGCATTATGTATTATATTATTTCCTCCATTGGTTTCGCCTGTATAATCGTAATAACATTTTAAAGAGACAACTTTTTTAACGGTTCTGTAGTGTCTCGGCCCACATTAAGTAGGAAACACTTGAATCTTTGTAGTGTCATAAAATAATCATTTACCACATTTGAATGTAAACATAATATCATAAAATCCCTTTTTTTATAATATAAGTTTATATCTATTAGTTGATAAACTAAGCTTTATTAAAATGAAAAATATAACATATTATCCGGATAGCAGCGAATAGTGAAAGGCTCCATATTTAATATCGTCCAGTTCATTTGCAAGGGATTGTTTGAACTGTTCCGTCATTAGTGTGGAATATGCTCAAATTATACGAGTTCCTAATGATTGTGGATATTACAGCACTCGTAAAGCACACTCATTTGCAAATTCCGAAATAATAGCCCCGACGTTCCCAGAGAATGTGGTGTCTACAAACGTTTTGTTAATTTCTACCGACTCTCATTTTATTTAAATATTTAGACGCCGAGAGAAACTCCGGTACTGGGGAACGCGGTTAATGTGTGCCTTTGACGACCGTCACTTTTATTTGATATCTATTTTATATGCAGAAGTTCTATTTTGTTAGTAGTTTGCAAAAGCAGCAGCTGGAGTACCTACTGAAAAGTTAAATTATTAAGTACTAGTTAATTACGTAAAATATATATATAACTTCATTACCAAGGTTATATTAATTTTATGGAATAAAATGTATTAAAATAATATACAGTTTTAATAATAATGATCTGTTCTGTTATTGTGTGGTCTGTGTATCTAGTGAGTGACAATGTAATTGATAGTACCTAAATCGTCTAAATTCACGGTATCACCCGCTTTAGTAGCGGACAAAATTCTATACCCGATTTAAACCCACATAAACCCTTTAAATCGCGATGAAAGGTAGACCTTACTTCTCCGATAACTAAACTGTGTCAGTAGAAAATTGTATTAAAATTTCTCTACTGATTTTGGACCGTATTTACTGCAAACAAACAATCAAATCAGGAAGGATTTCTGAATACTATAAGTATAGATATCATGTGTATATGATTTCACACAATAAGTGTGTATAAGGCAATGTGTATTGGTCCATTGGACCATGACAGTAACAACGGAGTCAATATCTCAGGGCTCGTAGTGTGACACATTTGTACGGAATTATCAGCGCTGACCCGTTAATATCGAAGAACGTGACAATACAAGGGTGAAGTTCTGCTTATTGATATACCTATTTATGAGGAAACCTTATGTGTACTTCTCTAGACGTCAGGTTTTACCGTAAAACTTTAGTTGTACGAAAAAAGGGTGCCTATCAGATAATATACTTATAAGTAAACAGAGAATTAAACAATCATTCCGTTTACCTAACGGTGTCATTAATTTTGAGTGAAATAGAAAATAGGTATAGATACATTTTACGATCCTTATATCAGAACTGATATCAAAATGCATATCTTCCTTGATCAATTCCCATAAACATTTTATTCCTTTTTTTCCGATTCGATAAGAATATTTTATTTTGAATCGCCAACAAAATGGCGACGATAGGGTTGAGAGAGTTGGCAGTCGTTGTAAAAATTTCATGTTGCTAATAAAATCCTTGAGACAGTATTCGCTCGTCAAAAAGATAATTTTCAAGAATAAAAGCCTTCTGGAGTGGAATCGTAAAGAAGCTTTTACGTTAAAATAAAACTGTTTCTGAAGAACTGTACCACTTTTATTATTGTTTTAGATGTACGGTATTTTTATTTTTATAGAAAAGTAAGCAATCCGAGAGGCGGAAACTATGACACAGTACATTTATTCATAAAAATATTTTTATCGTATTTTAACCTTTGTTAGTAATTTACATACAAAATATGGCTTATCTGTAAAGGTATAACTTCATTACATGTTTATTTTATCCCTAAAGTGTGGGAAGACCTAGTAAAATCTAAAAATAAATAAAAAGAACAGTTTCTCCTTATACGTTTAACAAAAACATACCATGTAGGTAAGGTGGGTAGATGTGTAGGTAGTATGTTCCATAAACAGGGAAGTTTACCAGGAATATGCAAATAAAGTAAAAACAGGCTTTTGGCTGCACCAACATTTGGCAAGCTAAAACATTAGCTTTATGGCTGTAACGTATTTTCACCAGCGCTAAAAGTGCCTACATTTATTATGATTATACAGTATTCTACAATTATTATGATGAGGTGTCAACGGGTATTAAACTTAAATCTTAACCAACTAAAAATAATATCTTATTAAATATATATTTGGATACTGAGATACCATTTGCAGGAATTTTACTGTGATAGCAGGTATACATATTTAAATATTTCGGTGTGACGGAAAATTGTGTCGTTTTATTTAGTACACTTCTTATTCTAGTTATTAGTCGTTTTTAAAAGAAAATTAGCGAGGCCCTCTTTTCAATTAAAAAATACAACTAAAGACAAAAAAAATTGTACAATTTTAAAGTAACCCATGGTCCTTTTTTCTAAGCCCATGGATGAGCTAACTAAATCGAAAAATATGAAAGAGATCTCAACTTATAGGAACAGTTTCTCTATTAATAACCAGCTATCGTCAAGGTTCGCAGATTGCTTTTATATAAAAAGGGAAGCATGAATAAAAAATCTAAACGAAACTAAAATTTCCGCGTCTATTTCACGAATATTCGCGGACGATAGGATTATCTGAAGGTTACTTTCGGATTTACCAAGCGTCAATTTTATCGGTACCTAGAAAATTGAAAACTTTTACTTTGCTGCAGGTGATAGATTATGTTTTGGATTGAAAAGCTTTAAGTTTGAAACTTTGAAATGTTATACAATTTAGGATAACAAAATTACAATGTTTTCTAGTAGGTCCTAGATATAAAATATAAAAAGTATTAAACATTCAATACCCATTACAGTTTTTTTTACGATAAAGATGTATGTATAAATAGAAACAATTTTTTTATGTACAGACAAGAAAAAAAAATTAAAATTAACATACGTATATAATATATATTGTAACTTCACTTATAGTGTCTTCAACTACATCCACCTTATTACTTATAGTAATAAATATCCAATATCATCCTATCAACTGCGACATCGTTGTAACCGTACGACGTATGCCCTTATCTCAATATTCTGAGCCACCAATTTGCGATAATTTGGAACGGCAAACAGTGCCAAAGATATAATTATGCCATCAATTGCTCAGAGATTACGTCAGGCCTGAATCAAAGACCCGTTTCATGTGACAGCCTCAAATCACCTTATTTATTATCTGTAACATAATAATTTTGTATAATTCTACGTAAGCGTTATGATCCTTTGATGTGCTATCGAATAGACCGTTTGCCCTGGTAATGACTAGATATTTGATATTATATTCTAGACTATGTAATAATAACTAATAACCATCATTAGTAAGTTCATGTCTGTGCTTGATCTAGTTTATGAAGCATCTGATGTGACAGGTAGTAGAGAAGTCTGTTATGATTGCAACTTAAAATATAAGCGAAAAAATAGTAAGGATCTTGTGAATTGCATTTAAGTAGTTTATAATTTCATTCGTTATATATTAATATTGTATTTTATTATCTCTATAACAAACAAAATGGGACGTCTTAATAGCTCAAAGTCACAACACTCATTTCATTATAAATAATAAAAAAATGTTGTTATTCTCATCTTAAAAATGAGTTCATTTATCTATTTGATATTAGTGTTATTATTGTATATGAATTTATATTAAGCCCAAATAAACAGACAGGAAACTTATTGATATTAAATTGAACGGATTAATTAAATCTAGCGCACAATTCACAAGGCTTACACATTACCGAATTAGCGGAGTTCAAAGGATCGATGTAATATAATTGCCAATAAATTTTCCTCCATTACAATGAAATTTGTACATATACGTGAAAAATTTTGTAAAGGAACAATAGTATTTAAGTATCAGGAAAGCTTTTTTATTATCTGAATATTGCTTACAATTCAAATTAGAACCCTTTATGTATCTATGACTAAGTATATATTATTTATTCTATATATTATACCGACTTATATGCTCATATGTTTGTATGTTTGTATGTATGTACGATTTTATGTTTGTATATATAATTAGTTTATATACTTTACAATATGTTATCGTACCAGTTGTACCTATATCGCCGTCAGATTTATCTTTGTTCTTTTTCTCCTTATAATGGGTTGCCTGGAAGAGATCACTCGTTAGTGATAAGGCCGCCCGTTACAAATGTTGTATCCAATGAAATGTTAATGTTAATAATAAATTAATAAATAAATAAAAGAATTCATTCGAGAGTGCATATTAGCGCCGTTCCGATTGCTCCAAGATTCGTCGAGGTTTTTCATAAACTTCAGGGCCGCCGCGCCAACCCCCGGTAGCGCCTGTGTGCAGATCCTATGAAGCGCCTCTTTTTTAACAAATCTTCATAAAAAAACGATATAATTTTTTAAAGAATATTATAAATATTGAAAGACTTGTTAAATAAGCTTAATTTATTATGTTTTGTTTACAAGGCCTTTGTTCCGTCTATTGTACCTACTTACTTATCGATACTCCACTACAAAAAAAAACAATAATTTAGGTAAGCCTTATTGTCTTGGCGCCTGTGTGCACCGCACACTTCGCACATAGGGACGGCGCGGCCCTGATAAAGTTTACTATCACTTTATCAAAGGCAGAAAGAAACGGAAGTAAGAAAAGGAAGAACTTATAAGATTGCGACTGAAGGACTTTGTATCCATAGTCAATAAATAAATAATTAAAAAAAAACATGCCACGTTAAAAAAAAGGATATACATAGTAGTTATAAATGCCATAGTAACTTCGTCTGTTTATCAAATACGCTTCTATATTTAGAACATAGTCTCGGGCCTAGAAAATGGATATAGATATTTTGGTTGCCATTTTATCGAAAAATGCGAAGAATATGTACGAACTTTCTAAGCAAAAAATGACCGTCTAAATAAGCTTCTTTAAGCATATTAAGTCGCGGTATGAAGCTATTCCATAGTCCTTTAACTAATATAAAAAATACGAAAGTAACTCTGTCTGTATGTTTGTCTTTCTATCACGCTAAAACTACTGAGCCGATTAAAACGAAATTTAGTGCAAAGATAGTCTAAAGCCTGTGGAAAGACATAGGTAATTTTTTTTTAATCTTTTTTAAAGGTTGCGCGAGGGCTTGAAACTTTTTATAATTTTAGCCTTTCACAGCCAAACCGCTGAACCGATTGTATTGAAATTTAGTACACAGATAGTCTAGAGCCAAAAAAGGGTTATAAGGAGGGTTTATATGAAAGTCCACGCGGACGGAGTCGCGGGCAACAGCTAGTAGATAAATATATAAAATAACAAATCGAAATATAGATTTTTAAATGTAAATAAAGAGTTTTAATATAAATTATAAAAATAATATTTTTTCAACTTGTTATTAATAGCTTAATTTGACAAAAACATTTAAGTATTTCAATTTATTTAATCTTTTCTCTTTCTGTTATCTTTTGTGTACATTTTAAGTTTTTAAAAATTGGGGATTACTTAATTAAGTTTTTTTTTATGTCATTAATGTGTGTTTTTAAAGTAAAGGAATATGTAATAAATCTAAACATATTATAATTCTAAATAATATGTAAAAGTTTTATAAATAATAAAATAAATATACCTACGCCCATCATTGCTACTTGGTTACAAATAAAATAAAATCCTGTTTTAAGGTATCTCTCTCGTTCTGCATTAAATTTCTTTAAACAGACAAAGACAGACGCATATTTCTCAATCGAATTCCTAGAATATTATGCACAAAGGTGAAAAGAAACATTGAAATGACGCTGTCCATGATTTCTAAACAAAGATGACTCGACGCGTGACACAGTCGCGCAAGATACGCATTTCCACGAGAGCGATAGAGACAACAATATACCCCAAAATGCCTATCAATTCGTCATCTCACCTGCACTTTTGATATCCCCATCAGCATCGTTGCAGTCAGCTGTTCAAACAGTGGTCGCATATCCTTTTTCACTTGCAAACAGGCACGACATATTTTCTCAAAATTATATTTTGGCACCACTTTCCTCGCGGTCGCCATATTGCGATAACCGCGATTGTCCTTATTTTATCAAGGCTTATAAATAAAATTCTCTTACGCGTTTCACTTTTTCAACAAAACAAATTCGTTATTATTTTCGGTACGTTATGGCAGTAATCGATAAGGATTTATCACTATTATATATCAAAAATAATAATTCAAAAATTATAATATGTACGTAAGAAAGACAGACATAGACTGTAGTTACTAGTTTGTAAAGTAATCGAAACGGGTAGAGAACTGTCAAGGCTGGCCCGATGCCGATTTCGCCATCAATACCGTGGAGTGAAAGAGATCGCTATAGTGGCGTCGAAGTACATTCGTCTCGTTTGTTTTAATTGAAATACGCAATATTTGATACGGTTATAGGCTTAAATCACAAATTAAAGTTATTTTTAAGAAAAATTATGCATTGATAACTAAAACATATTAAATTTAAGGCTATAAAAAAATGGCTTCATGTTTCCGAGCGATTCGAAATCCCAGACACATGTGTAAAAGAGATAAATAGATGTTTAAATGTCGAACGAAAGGAATCGTTGTTCCTTTTTCTTCATTTTGAATTTCCTTTTAAATATTAGGGAATTTATGCTTTTCACATAATGTTAACCTTTATTCATTTTATAGATAATATTTGTTTAATATGTAAAAAACATTATTTTGTTGAAGCGATGATAATAAGTCAGTAACAATCTGCCTGCGATATTAATTTAGTTTTTGTAAAACTGGCTGAAAATAGAACGCTATCGTCAATATTATCATTATAATTATAATGTATTTAAAATAACATTATTGGTTAATTATTGTATTTCGATGTTTTATAAATGGCAAGTTATTAGGTCTAATCTAAAATTATTGATAACAGTCAAAATTTCATTAAAATCAGCTTTTGAGGTATTTCAAGTAAGTTCTTTTCATAAAATTCACATTCGGTTTAGGTACGTAAAATTAAGTTAAAATCATTTGTGATTTTGTGATCTTACTTTGCTTGGGAAATATAATAAATGCTGTTACGCTGCCACGCTTAAATTTTACAAAAAGAAACTTTTTTTATACATATAAGTATAGTCTAGATTGTGTTTTCCAATTGGTCACCTTATAGTTGTTTAATGTTTATATTAATCCTTACACCCTGAACATTTCATAATTAGCCCCCCATGGGGCCTGACCCCATGGCCTGTATGTTCCAATGTGGAAAGGACAAAAAAAAATAAAAAGGCTTCAAGTATTAGATCTTCTGGTTCGGATCGGGTGTTACTATAAATTAACTAGCTGTGTGCCGCGGTTTTACCTATTTTTTAAGTTGCATCAAACTGCACACTGTGTGCAAATTTAATTTAAAATCGGTTCAGTAGTCTATTCTGTAAAGTGTATGTCTTATCGTAAGATTAGTATCAAATGCATTTTGATCTTTTTACCATAGATTTATTTAAGATTAATAATCGCCGATCATGATTCATGGTGTAACATTCCCGATTTGATAATAATATATAAATAGTCCTTTCCCTTAAAAAAATTACTCAAATTTTTTACATTTTACTACGATCCATTAATATATTTACTAAAGTTTGAAGTCTTGAAGCACTTCGAAATTGTCTAAATTGTTCAAATATGTTCAGGATTTTAAAAGTAAACTATTATCGTTACTTTTAAAATTTTGTTAGCGTAAATCCTACTTTTTCAATTAGAGCATTAATAAATCTCTTTAATTATCTCTCATAAATTTAAAATATATCGAGAATTTTTAAAAGTATCTACCAAGTAGTGCTTTTGCTGGATGTGTGTTAATACAATATGTGCAATGCCAGAAAATTAACAAATGTTTTTCTTTAATTTGACATTGATCGAAAATGTCGCAGTATGCTTTGTAATTTAAAAACTAGGAGAGACTAATTGCATAAGATTAATAATATTAATGATTTATATTATGTATCTATCACTTTGAACATATCTGTAGACACAGAATTTAGATTTATTGACATTTGATTTGACAATTTGACACTGACATAACGAGACAAACTTCCTAAAAAGCAAAAAGGACTATTATTTATAAATTATTTTGAACATAAATAATGCCTCAATAAATAAATTAATATATACAGACATGAAACACTACATGAATTATATTTATTAAAGGTCTAGTAACAATAGGTGTGGTTAGTACTATTTTGATGTAATTTTGTATTGATTTTTGTATCTGATTATATTTCTACCGTAGTGCGTATATATAATATTTTTGAATGATACACTTTCAGGCGCACCAACTATGACTGAACATTTGGAGCTACAGCATCTGGTTGACCTATCAGCTGGTAGTGGCGATGAAACATTACCCAACTTATTGGAAAACAAGAGGCCTCTAATAAAACGATGCCCATACCTAGGCTTGTTACTGGCGACATTATCTTCGCTCTTCTTTTCACTATGTTCTGTGATAGTAAAGAGTTTAGTTAACATAGATCCTATGCAACTTGCTATGTTTCGTTTTATAGGTGTACTACTTCCTACTATACCCATTGTTATTTATACGGAACAACCTATTTTTCCACAAGGTAAGAGAGTTCTACTTATATTGAGATCAGTTGTCGGTACAGTGGGATTAATGTTAAGTTTCTATGCATTTCGCAACATGCCATTAGCAGATGCATCTGTTATCGTATTCTCTGTACCTGTGTTTGTGGCTTTATTTGCTAGAGTATTTCTTAAAGAGCCCTGTGGTATCTGGAATACAATTTCAATTGTATTGACCTTAGTTGGAGTTATATTAATAACTCATCCACCATTTTTATTTGGCAGTGAACCAGTTGAATCAAATCAGAACTATAATAGTCTGAGAGGTGCAATTGCAGCATTTGTATCAACAATATTTGGTGCAAATGCTTATGTTCTTTTAAGAGTACTTAAAGGTTTACATTTTTCTGTTATTATGACTAATTTTGGTGCTATAGCCATTTTGCAAACTTTATTCTATTCATTCATATTCGGTGTACTTTGTATGCCTAATTGTGGAACAGAGAGGTTTTTGGTTGTATGTCTAGCCTTATTTAGTTATTTAGGTCAAATTCTTCTAACCATGTCTCTACAGATGGAACAGGCAGGTCCTGTAGCCATTGCTCGATCAGCAGATATTGTTTTTGCTTTTCTATGGCAGGTAATGTTCTTTGATGAGATTCCCAGTAAATATTCTGTGTGTGGGGCTGTGTTAGTACTTAGTTCAGTATTGCTGGTAGGTTTACGGAAATGGGCTCTTGCTCTTCCGGCTGACTCACAATTGAGAAAAATGTTAGGTGTATTGGCACAATAAATAATATTAGGTCATCTATGCTTAAGTAAGCTTAGTTCAAATAATTGAATCTCGAAGTTGGTCTGTTCTAGTCATAACCCAGTAATCCTATAAGATTCTATTATATAGTTATTTTATCCTTTGTAAATAAATATGAAGACTGAGTATGGAACATAATGTCATGCTTTCTCATATCTAATAATCAAATCAACAAGCAACATCATAATATACTCAGCTTAAGAATATAGCACCTTTAGCTATGAATTGAAGTTATTCAAATGTATCTATTTCCCTATAAGACTGTTAGACTTTACTTGTGTACTTTTGAATTCTAGTCAGCTCATGTTAAATAATATGTTCTCACAGTAGTTCCTTAGTTTTGATTTGTTCTTACTTCTTGGATCATAAGCTCAAACTTATAAGTAATATCCGTAGTATAGTAAACCTATTATAGCATTAGTCTAAGAGTGACAACAATTTGTATAGAAACCACTACAGATTTTAAATATGCTTCAAATGCCTTTTTAAATTTAATTATGTTGACTAATGTTTATTGTGAGAAATTTGTCATAATATTTAAATGTATGTAATATATGCACCTGTCATTGCAGCTTGTTTATCTTTACAGTTTGTTAATGCAATAACTATTTTAGTCAGAGTACCTTTCTGAAGAATTATAATAGGTTTTATGAAAGTATGATAGTTAACTGGTTACTTAGAATTGAATTGTTATACTATAGAAGAAACATCAGGCACTATAATAAAAAAATGTGGTAAATTATTATTTTTTTATACTATATCATTACTCTACAAGCCTTTCGAGAAATAAATGTGTATACATATAACAACAGTGTTGTACAGAATTGTAAATGTTCGTACATTTCGTACTTCTATTCACACTTGTGTTGCTAGTTAACTATTATTGGGTTGAGTTCTTATCATACTTTCATAAATACCCCAAAATATACATGGAAATATTAATATTTAAATAAAATGCTATTTGGTTGCAAACCACTTCAGTTGTATTAACCAGTAACCGGTATACTATATCTAAGGATAAAAATAATGGTACCTTCAGTAGCTATTAAAAAGGTTTGTTACCTAGTTTTTATTGTGCTTACTATTCCTAATTATTATTAATGATACCAAAGAAGGAAATGTGAAAGCAACTTATACTGTATTTTGTTCTTAATATGCTAGTCATTTTTTAAACAATTAATTTACATTATTTTATGTATTAAGTTCATAGTATTACTGTCTTCGTATTAACTATTAACTTACTAAGGAGTAAGGATCCTAATCATTAGTAAGTTAATAGTTAATTCATTCAGACAAAATCAGGTACTTGGTAGAACATAGTGTCGTGTTATTATTGCTATTCGTAAAAAAATTAAGTAAAATCGTTACATTTTTATTTATATTGTTCTAATAGAAATCCTATTCAAAGTTGATAAAAATATCAGTTGATTAAGTGTTATTATTTTTAGAGAAATCAATACACTTATGTATCCTTTAAATTGCGCTTTCTATTCCTACTGTAATGTGCAATAGTTATAAATAGTTATTTAGTTAGTTTATGGTAATACTATGTAGTAGAAAAATTAAGATGATTGAATTGTGATATTTTTATTCAACTGTTTATTGCTTAATTTAATTATAAACTATGCAGTTAAATTTCTTTTATTTCAAATTAGTTAAGTATGGAACATATTATATTCTTTGTCGCAAAAATCGGTTTCTTGAGTTTTCCAGCTAAGGCTAAGGACTCATGAAGCGGTT
>DWAJ01003813.1:0-14036 GCA_018238005.1 Eurema mandarina
ATATATATAATATATATATATATATATATATATATATATATATATATATATATATATATATATAAAAGAAAGTCGTGTTAGTTACACCATTTATAACTCGATAACGGCTCAACTGATTTGGCTGAAAAGTGGTGGGGATGTAGCTTAGAACCAGGAGAAGGACATACGATACTTTTTATCCAATTTCCAGGGGAATATTTTTTTTTATGAAAGTAAACGCAGACGGAGTCGCAAGCAACAGCTAGTATTAAATATTAATAATTTTAGTAATAGTCATACACGACTTATGGTTATGATCATCTTAATAATTGTTGTGTTTGGGTAATTCGACATCAACAAGACTGTATTATAATTAAAGAAAGAGGAAAAAATAAAAAATTATTGCAGAACGAATAAAACTTGCATAAAAAGAATACACGAGACAATTTTCAATTAGAAAATAAAACAAAAAAATAAATACAGACAAGAAAAGAGAAGAAGCCATAGATAATGTTCTCAGAACTTGGGTTTACTGCTAAGCTTTATTAATACCAATATAATTTTAAATAATATGTTAGAGTAATTATTTGACTATGACCACCGGCTTTACATACACCTAACCACAGTTTAAACGAAGATTAATGCGTCGTTATATCACCCGCGACGGACGAGCGAACTTCGCGAGATAAACTTTTTACTTTTAAACACTCAAATTGCTACTAGGTATGTCGCGTTGAAAAATTGTGTACCAAGGGTCGGCCGCCCTGCGGCGGGGTGATAAAGTCGGGAAAAACGCGTATTTAGACTTGATATTTGTCAACGAACTTCGGTAATTGCTGCGTGATGTCGCCCTGATATTGTTGGGCGCTGATAACAAGTTTGACGTTAATGTGTGGATTTTTTGAAGAGTATAATGGTATCTTGGGTGGGCGGGTGTACTGTCAGGTCTGTTGTTATATCATTCTCTAGATTCTTTGTAGTTACATATATGAAATGTTTTTAAAGTTCGGTTCAATATACTTAGTTGATTTTATTATTTTCTAGTCATCATAACGTTATATGTTTTAAAAGTTGTTAAAGTAAAATAGGTCTTAACTTTTACACTAGGTTTTACTTGGCGTTAGTATGACGCTATCAGAAAGTATAGATTATTAATCATAAAAAATATTACAAAATCTGTACAGAACCCAATTCAATCCATAATCTATGACCTTAATAAAGACCTTGAAAAAAAAGTTTCTGAGGTAATGAACATTTTTTTAAATTCAGGATAAAAGTATAAATAAATGACCCAACAATTGAACTCTAAGAATGTAAAATATATTATTCCATATACTATGTAGGTACATCTATTTATGTCTTACACATAGCTATTTTATTAAAAAGCGAAACTATTATATAGTTCAATATTTAAATACATGACCTGCATTTAGTTGCATATGTGAATTTAAATAAAATTATCTTGAGACGATTAAGATTTGTTTTGCCCCAAATCATCTTAAGCTAATATCAATTAAATTGCCCCCACAAAATTCGATCAAAGTATTCCATAATAAGCGTAACAAAAAATTAGGTTTATCATCGACATCAGTCTCGGGGCGGGATGAGTTTATAAAACTTTTTTACTCGGGAACACTGGTCGGATAAATTGTCGGGCGATAAGTCACCGGTGCTAAACGAGGTTAATACATTAAACAGAGTTTAAGTGGAGTTTACTTAGCGGTGCCTTCGGGCTCCTAACTCACTTCTAAGTTTAAATATGGACGACATTTTTTAGGTTGGCAATCTTTTTGAGATTGGCGTTTGTTTAATTCTAGTAGTGTTTTTAAATTGGAGTGAAAGAGAAGACGTTGTAATGTTTTAATAATGTAGCGTTATTTTTAATAAAATTATGTTATACTAGCTGTTGCTCGCTATTTCGTCCCCGTCGGATCTATTTCTATTATTGTTATAGTGAGTCAATCTTAGAAGATAGACATATACTGTCGCGAACTTTTTTTAAATCATTTAAAGAGGAATAATTCTTTCATTCATATTTTTTGGTATCTTGAACCGTTTTCGCAGCGCACGCAAAGGAAGCCCTCAAAGATGAATAATTGTCCCGGTTTTTTCCACATTTTCCATTATATCTTCGCTCCTACTAGTCGCAGCGTGATGTTATGTAGCCTAAAGCCTTCCTCGATAAATTTTCTATTCAATAAAAAAAGAATTTTTCAATTCGAACCAGTAGTTCCAGAGATTAGTGCGTTCAAACAAACAAACTCTTCAGTTTTATATATTAGTAAGTATAGATATACATACAATTATATAGATTTGAGAGATAGAATTGTATATACAATTCTATCTCTCAAATCTATAGGTTATTTAATTTTTTTTTCCTCAAGTACAAGGAAGGTTATTACGCAGAGACAAATGGTTACGTGTAGGGTATAAGTTAACTTTATCGATGTTATGTTTCTGATGGCAACTTAAATCACCTTTTAGTAAAGTTTAGCTTCCCAGAATATTCTTAACCAATGTTATTATTGAATTAAAATAGAAGACTATATCTCTTCAATTGAAACTTAATTTACCTATAACACACACCAAGAAAAGATACTTTGAAGTACGTCAAGATTATGTGTATCATTTTGAAAATATTCAAAGCCTTTTCTAAATGATATTAAAGTAGTCAGGTGGTAGCTGCCACCATAAATCGTGGGACCATCATTAGCGGTAGATTTGTCGTTCAATGAGTGGGATACTTTATCTAATTTATGAGGCTGTATGAAGTGTTGATAACAAGTCTTTCTGTATGATATGATGACGTTTTAAATTTTTGATATTCTAGGACACGCTAAGATATATTCTATATTACGTAATTATACTTCTTAATCTACCGGCTTTGTTTTATTTAATTTGAACAATGTATTAAAGTAAAAGTTATGGAATTAGTGAAGGATTTTTTTTTTTTAATATACTTAAAGCTAAGGCTTTAGAGAGGTGTATTAAAAAAAACAGTATCTTAATACTATTGGTATAGTGCAGTACATTGAATGTCTATAATTTTTAAGACAGTATGAAGCAAGTCGGTATAGTGTGCGAACTTCTATATCTATACTGATACAAACTGTCTGCAGACTAAAGATGAAGTACTTACTTAAAAAATACTTGTTTTAACTTAAGTATATTACCGAATAGGTAAAATACGACAAGTATTGAATAAATAATAACCATTGACGTCACCGCTTAAATAACATTAAAAACCAATATTTCATGAGAAAACGAATGAAAATAAATAACTGGAAAACTCACGAGAACTTCCTTAATTCATCACATACGTCGTTAAGTCCACATTAGCTGTACAGAATCAGGGACTTACCTGGAAAAATAAATTTCACGATTATTAGCACAGCAAATATATTCATATTAATGTGTGTTCGATGATTTAGGTGACGTGTTAATGTTTTTCATATAAGTAACTAGCGATCCGACCCGGCTTCGCTCGCATATATTATGATGTTATCCT
Source organism: Eurema mandarina (assembly GCA_018238005.1). Classification (NCBI taxonomy): domain Eukaryota; kingdom Metazoa; phylum Arthropoda; class Insecta; order Lepidoptera; family Pieridae; genus Eurema; species Eurema mandarina. The sequence goes on from DWAJ01003813.1 coordinate 3,488, forward strand.
GTCTTTTAAGTTGGGTAATAATAATAATAAATTTCAGGACATTTATACACAGCGCCATCTAGTACCAAGCTAAGCAGAAGCTTTGCTTACCGCAGGACTACATGACGCTATGTTAAGCTTCTTGCAGTATAATAATTAATTTTCTGAACAATTTTTTTTATGTAGATGAAATTTGATATTCCAAGCGTATGGTAACAAAAACTCTTTGTTGATAACGACTCAGGAAACACCTCATTGAACTAGAAGTGTAGTTTGAAGTGCGCACGCGCCGCCTCTCCTAACTTCCGGACTAATCTATAATATAAAAAATCTCCAAACAGCTGAACCGATTTTGATAATATTTTTTAAGACGACCGCTTGGCGCAGTGGTAGCACAACTGCTTTGTGCGTGAAGGGTTCGATTCCCACACCGGAAAAATATATTTGTAATCTACATTTGTATTTTTCTGGGATCTGGGTGTTGCTATGTATTGTATGTATGTATTTACAAAAGAAAAGTATGTATATGTAATTTATTCCGTTATCTAGTTGCCATGACACAAGCTTCGGCTTAGCTTGGAACTAGATGGCGCTGAGTATAAAAGTCCTGAGAATATATATTTCTTTATATTTCTTAAAATACCGAGGTTCATTCTTAAGCAGAGAAAACATGTTAGGTGTTGGTTTAATATTACAGTTAGAATAGGTACATCGTGAACGAAGTCACTTTGACCCAGTTGGTTAAATTAACAACATTGTGAAAAGTCAAGAAGAGACGAATTTAGTAAAAAAAAAGTATAAAATAAAAAAAACATTTATTAAAAAACATTACACAATTTACATTTGCACAGCTTCCACAGAAGGTTTCCCTGTGTTGTGGAAGACTGGCTCCTTTAAGACATTGGTCTAATAATGTTTAGTTTTTATACAAACATAATATTGTTGTTACTTGTTAGTATATTTTCTTCATTAATATGAAATGTCCGGGTATGGGTACCTATTCTATTAAGGTTTCTTGGTCTAAAAAAAAACAAACGTATTGACATACGGGTGCTTGTATAGGCCTCACATGACGCTTTATCAGATACAGATTCCCGATGCTATTCCTTTAATATAACCGCCAAATAACACACTAAATCATGTCCAAAACGGATTTATAACAAACCACAAAAATGCGATTCCTATCGAAATATCGAATACTTGCATCGAATCGTTAACAATTCGATAAATGTATCGCTCGATGTTAAATCACTACGAACGGGAGTAGATGCCCGATAATCGAGTGGATTTATATTTACCGAATACGAATAAAACACACGGAAATCGATTTTTATCAATCGCTGGTATTATACGAGTACGTACGTACTTATAAGAAACGGACATAGTGATTGGATTAATCGGAATTAATGTAATTTTTGATTGGAAGGTTGGTTAAACAATACATATTCGTAACTAGCCCGACGCGACCTCGTTCACGTTGGCCCTATTCTACCAGTAACGTTATGCTCTGCACCTACAATTCTTTTGCTTAAGAACTACCCTCAAACATCCAGGAATATTCTAGAAAAAGATTAATTTTATCGTTAATCGGTTCAGTTGTGATAAAGTTATGTACACACAAACACATTTATATATCGCGATATCGCGTACCTATCCTTAAAAGGCCGGCAACACACTCGTGACAACGCGAGTGCTCATGGGCGGCGCTGATCACTTAACATCAGGTGACGCGCTTGCTCGTTTGCCCCCTATTATATAAAAAAATCTACTATTCATAATTACTTAATCAGTTGTGTTATCTTTACTATAGGTGTTTTATAATATGTAATTTTAACAATGTAGCTAAACATAATAAAAAAAACATTCATTCGCAATCAGCGAATACTTTCGCTTTAAATAATCTTCTAAAATATAGCGACCAGGAATGCATAACCAACGCCACATATGTTAAAATATATTCATTCATTAAAATGATCGTCGGTTCTATTAAATACGGCTTTTACAATGACCACCATAAATAAAGTCCAAAAGCGTAAGACGGTAACTCGATATCCACAAAAATATTTGTAACATTATACGAAATTACCCAAAAAACTGGAAGCGAGATGTTATCTGTTAAGATTTTAATATCTGTAGATTTTATAATCTGTGTAGAATGACATGGCGATGTTAAGGCGCCAAATTAATAATATTCGGTGATCGGTAATTTTCTAGTTTTTATGACAGACACATTTTAATATTTTAGATCTTATCTGTCGATAACGTGACATGGCTCGTAATATTTTTTACAACATGCAGTAAACTGTTTATATTAATATATTTAAATGGTATGGTTTTGAAAATGGAATTGCTTAACATGATAAAATATTGTCAACATTAATATTACATAGTATAAAACAATGTCGTTTTCTTCTGTCTAATCAAAGTTAAAGTCAAAAGTATCTTTATTCAATTAGGCTACATATAGTAACACTTTTGAATCGTCATAGTATTACAAAACATTTATAGTACGTGTCATTTATGTTTAGCGATTGACGAGAATAGCTGCGCAACGGTAGAATCGCGCTCGTAATTGACGTATTAGTGCGAGAAAGACAACACGACTGGGACAACCAATCAACGCTCGCGCACTCGACGATCACGCGCCCCGCGCGCCGCGCCGCTACCTCGATACCTTATTTTTGACTACTGCGCAGGTTTCGTTCAGCGCTAAAGATTCGTGACGCGTACTATAACTATTAACACTCCTTAGTAAGGTAGCGTTAAAAAATATATGAAATTAAAAACTAATTTCTACCTCCACCGTAAAATACCGCTTAATCTTCGCCACGTGTAGTTAAAAAGTAATTTATAGTTTTAACCGGTTCGTACAATAGAACCATACTAACTCGAAGTTACTCGCATTTTTAACCACACGTTTAACCGTACATTCTATTTAGTGAGTTAAAGTTGAACCATTGTTAAGTTGAACTTAATTTCGAAACGTCTGACGGCGCGGTGTTTAAAATTAACTTGGAAATATGAGAATAATGTTGGTGCGGTGTGTGGGAATATTAATTTATTTATTCAGTCAGACAGTTATTTTTAACTAACGGTTGAGTAAGAATTAATTAACTGGACAATATCATTCTTTGACCATGTCGTAAAGACGTTATGAGTATGTAGCTACGTAGCTTCCGAACAGCCTTATTTTTCAACCGACTTCAAAAAAAGGAAGAGGTTCTCAATTCGACCCGTATGTTTTTTTTCTATGTTTGTTACGCGATAACACCGCCAATTATGAACCGATGTCAACAAATCATTTTTCGGCGTGTAGGTAATAGCCATTTAAATTTAATAATAAAAAAAACAACCCCCAAGGGTGGAAAATTGGGGATGAATTTTTTTATACGCAATATCTCCGCCGATTATGAACCAATTTGAACGATTATTTTTTTGTTGAATAGGTATTATCGTACAGTCGGTTTATTTTTTTTTAAGTTAATTATTTTAGTAATGTGATTTAGTACACACTGTTTTGAATATAAACAAATATTTTCAGTACATTTACACACAGGGCCATCTAGTTCCAAGCTAAGCCGAAGCTTGTGTTATGGCAACTAGATAACAGAATAAATTACATATACATACTTTTCTTTTGTAAATACATACATACAAAATATAGCAACTCCCAGACCCCAGAAAAATACAAATGTAAATTACAAATATATTTTTCCAGTGTGGGAATCGAACCCACGACCCTTCGCGCAGAAAGCAGTTGTGCTACCACTGCGCCAAGCGGTCGTCAATGTTAATGGGTCTTAGATGATCTTAGATAGAACTTATAAATAATTATCAGCTTTTTATGATAAATTTGTTATTTTTTAACATGTCTGTTAATATGGGTTGAAATGGTCGTTTGCCATGAGGCGAACCTCAACTGCTTACCGAACACAAAAATAAGATTTGTCCTATTATTTTCAAACCCACAAATCTCAAAGCTATGATTGTATCCTCACGTGCCGGTCCATTGAACCTCGCTAGACCAAATTGTCCGTATTATTTTATCGAATACTGGAACAAATCATCCGTCGTAGTTATTGGGCAACGGGCCTCGGATATGAAGCGAGAGAGATTTAATCCAAGACAAATATAAGATTTTTTTATTATTTTCCTTAGAACGAATTCTTTGTAAGAACATTAACGTTAACATGACTTTTGTGAAGACATTTAAACCTAGACAATTTTGTATAACCGTTATCTAGTTGCCATAACACAAGCTTCGGCTTAGCTTGGAACTAGATGGCGCTGTGTATAAATGTCCTGAAAATATTTATTTATTTATAACTAATAATAATTTGTATCTCTTATTTCTTCGTAGATTTTTTCCACATTCATTGGGTAAATTTCAGTTGCAGTTAAGGGACTATTAGTCTATACATTATACGTCTATGCGGTAAAGCATCTACTGCCTTATTAAATTGGATTTTTAGACTCGCATCGACTATAAAGTAAACGAAGTCTTAAAAGTTATGTTAATTCAGCAACATCAGTACACCAGCTTCTGCTCCTGTGACAATACCGTGATGGATATGTCTCTACTAAATCCTTAAAGCAGTTTTAGCGTAAGAGAGCAACAAACATACTAATTCTCTCTCACAAACTTCCCCGTGTAAATTACTAAAGACATTACTATTGCATATGAAACATTTAATTAACAGAAAATCACACTGATTGTATTATCATTTCCACCCAAATGAATGCGAAACAATATAATTAAAAATCCGATGGAAATAAACAATTTACGTAAAACAATTGCGCAGTTATAATGAGTTAATCCGATAGAACAAAAACATCGAGACAATCGGACCCAATTAACTTGTACCGATGCATCGATATTCGTAATCGAAATATCGAATTGTATCCGATTACAAGCGATTCGGCGCGCGACACGAATACATCGTTTACTTCGAATTCATATCACTAGTTAAATTTTAAATCACATTAATCGATTCGTTGCAATCGAATTAATAATGCTTTTGTAGATTCAACGTTCATAAAAAACTTATTCTCATAGTTTTTGAGATAGATTTTAAATACTTATAATATTGCTATTCACATATATCAGAGGTTAATTATATAAGACATACATGTATCTATCCACAATATTTATTAGTATAATATGAATGATGATATTCATCATATATCATCTATTATGACTATCATCATACATCATCAAACATATTGTTTTTTACTTGAAAGTCGTAAACGCATGACTTTAATAGTGTAGATTAGGAATATAGGAAAAAATATATACGACTTTTTAATTTTTAAACTATAAATATCCTATAAAGAGAAAATTCATATAATCAATAAATTGATTGTTTCCGATTTTTTTAGTTTTTCGCTATAAAGTATATTTTAATGAAAATAATGAAACAATTTTAAAAAAAATCTACGTAAAATTTTTATATTATATTATCAGACGCTCTTTTGTAACCTTTTTTTATTATTTGTATTACAAGTAGAACCTTCCCAAGCGCTTATATAAAATTAGTGAGTCCGATGATTGCTTCCAATTTGTCAATGTCAATAGCTGGATTAGTATTTTATTTTTCTTACCTCAGTAGAACGTTTGTCGTACGACTAATAGTTAGGGTTGCTCCCGGGATAATATGAGAAAGAAAGATTTTATATGATGATAGTGGAACTGTGGAATATAGGAAGTGTTACCTTCCTCTGAAATAGAAAGGATCCTCGCAGTCGAGACTGACAATGTGACAAAGTGATTTATATGTGCTATATATAATATATTATACTAGCAGTTGCCCGTGACTCCGTGAAAGCGTAAAATTATATAAATTTTCAACCCCTCGCGCAACCTTTTGGGGATTGATTAAAAAAATAGCCTATGTCCTTCCCCAGGCTCTAGACCATTCGTGTACCAAATTTCGTTTTAATCGGTGCAGCAGTTTTAGTGTGATGGAAAGACAGATAGACAGAGCTACTTTCGCATTTATAATATTAATATGGAAGTATGGATTATAACTAAACAAAAAAAAAATCAAGTATCATGTACTTCTTCATCAAGAGCAATTATTGCTCTTATTCATTATCATAGATAAAACTAAATTCAAATATATTTTTATTACATTACAAATAGTCCAAAACCTCCACTTATCATCGTACAAAAGGAATAAGCAATAAGTGCTGTGACGCTGTCAAACAGTAATTTGCTGACCATCCCCGTTGTTATCCGCCATTACGGAATTACTGTCATTTGTGGCACTCGTGTGGACTTACTTAAACGATAGAGTTAATGTGTCTCTTTCATTGTTTCTATTTGTCAGACTGATAATACGTCAGACATTGGTACGAAGAGTTTGAAAAAAACATTTTTCGGCGATAAGTTTATTTATTATTCAAAGAAAATTATAATTTATCATTTCCAGGAAAAATATATAAATAATCTACTAGGTTTTGCCGAAAGTGAGTAACTTAGAAATAATATATTTAGATTTAAATTAAACACTGTCTTATACCAGAACGAATATGACGAAAACGTCATATAATATTATTCCAAACAGATAATTCCAGGCCGTATTTCCAGAATATTCCAGAACACGTTGTAATTCCGCAAATCGCCCAGAGGTCCCTATCAGTGGCTAAGCAAGACATGAATAATGCATACCATAATGCAGGTAGATTGGCTGTTTGTCAGTTTGTCTGTCCGTTACCGCAATTTGCTAACTGTGATATAGCCGCAGAGTAATTGGCAAGTAATCGTAGCTTAAATATGGTGGCACAATTGTAAAGCAAATAGCAGTAGTTTTCTTGGATGAAGAAGTCATTATCATTTAAACTCAATAATTATTAAAGAAAAATTTCTCTGCAACATCTCAATGCCTATTCGTGATAAACTTTTAATTGGTTACTACGCCTATCGGTTTTACTTGCTTGGATTTCGTCCCCGTGTCAATACCAGGATAAAAGTTCTACTTATTTATCTATCGTCTAATCTACCTGTATACTAAGCATCAGCCATATCGATTCAGTAATTTTTGCGTGTAAGAGCAACAAATGTGCTTACATACATCCTCGCAAACATTCGCGTTAAAGATGTTGGTGGTATGCATGGATTTATAACATGTAGATGAAACGAAAATATTACAGATAAAATATAGGTGCTTCATAATTCAAGCCAAATAATATTTTGTGATTGTTATTAGCTATATATAGAATATAAAAAAAAACACGGCTAATACCACGAGACACAGCTAGTTTTCTACAAGATTGCAAAAACTCATTTATACAAAGATACTTCCTTAAAAACATATTTAAAGCCGGTTCTTAAAATTTACGTTACAATAATTATTCGTTAATAGCGAAGGCTTTATTTCAAACTTCATTAATAATCGTCATTCTGTGAAATTACATTCCACCAAGCATTTTCAAGATTAAGTCGGTCCCTTGCAAATGGCTGGCGATCTATGGTGTATAATAAAAGTCTATTTCAAATACAACAGGGACGTATTCTTCTAATAAGAGGTACCTTTGGACTGCTGTTTTACTTATGAAAAATTAGATTTTTTACCGTAAAAAAGTCTCACGAAAAGGCTCTTTTGTATGATATGTCCTAAATCCTTTCAATTTTGCATTTTTAAAGACCGGAATTCCTTTTCTTCTAGACACATTTCCTTTTCTTATTTGGCAGTCATGGCCTTTCAACGTACTGCTACTCAATTTCCTGCCGTAACATAACTATTAAAAAAATGAGATATCGTTTGAAATAGGATCTCGCGCGAATGCAGACATGCATGTAAAAAACCGAACGAACCGAATTTTACATATTTTAAGGCCGGCAACGCACTACCGAGAGACAGAAATCAGTTATCAGCTTTAATATAAAAAATATTAAAAAGTGTCTAATGCCTCTCTGCAAAGAGAAGTAATTTACAAAAGCAGCCCGAAACTAAACTCCGAAAATGTTCAGGCCATCTTTGTAATTGCTGTTAAAAAGCTTCGATTCTGCTTAATGAAATTATTTAACCCTATTGAGGAGGGGATTATACCGAATACACTCCGAGAAAGCCATTCTTCAGAGGATTAACTTGATGATGCCATTCGTTTCAGATAAGGGATGCATTGGACCATAATTCACTATGAAATTCATTTATTGTTAAATTTAAGTGGTTCTAAGATATATTAGAAGGAATAGTAGATTTAAAGTTATAGTACTGTATGAATGTACAGTCCTTATCATAAATTTCTTTTTAATGAAGTAACACTATCAAAACACACAAACACACAAATGATAAATTTTCTCGAAGATTTTTTTGCTATCTGAAGTTAAGTGGTATTAATTTTGATTTTAGCTTAATAATGATGATCTAAAAATATCATTTGGATATAAAATTTTATGTTCTAGAACTTTCATATAAGGTATTTTTTCTAGTACTTACCCTTAAATTTTAAACAAAGGTTTTTTTAATCACGAGATCTCGTAAATGAATTTAAAAAAGACTCACTATTTGTTTTCGGATCTTTCAGAGTACATTATTTCAAAAACTCAAGTTTTTATCTGAAATTCATATTTAAAGCTCTATTTTCTTGGGCTAATTAGTTATTCTATTAGTTTAATTGCAAAAAATGTTTAAGATATATGTTTCTTGTCTGTTACCAGATGTCTCAACAACCAAGGGGCCATGGAGAGGCGAGAGGAACACCGTCACTGCAGCATCGCGAAGCAGACCATCCTGACGACACACCCCAGTGGCTTGCAGACCAGGGTCTCCGTGGAACTTGCCAACTTCGACGCTCTCTGCTCACACACGGAGTGCAAGAAGAAACAATGGGACAGCCCGTTTCTCCACCGTCGAGGTATTTTAGGAGGAATTTCTGGTCACAACACTCCTGTATTGGGAAGACGTAGTGACGCTGTCAATGAGGGAAGGCTCTCCCAGCAATGTACTCCGGTGATGAAGAGACGGGAACTGGACAGTCCAGCTGGATCTCCTCTGCCTATGAGGAGGGAAATGGATGAAGATTTGTGTGAAGTGGATAATAGTGTCATCAGTGGCTGGCTGAAGTTTCGAGATAATAAACGGGTGAGTTTAGTAACCAGATATATCCAGATATAAGTTTGATTTTTAGCTTAACCATATTTCTCATCGATATGTTTCCCTAACTACCAACAAAGAAGGATATATAATCTAATGTAAATTCATAGAAAGTGCATACCAATTTATTAAAGGAAAATTGTGTCATTCCCATTATAACTAGAGCAGTTAACAACCGCAATTATGTGCAATATAAGTCTGCTAATAATTCTACCAATTTTACAGACCATAACGAGATAGTAGAGGTGTAAAATTTTAAGTGTACGTATAACTAGCCTGGGTCAGCTTACACTAGTCGTCGAGTAGACCAGATAATGTCCAGGATACGTTGAGCTCCGGGATAGCATGGCAAAGTATTAGAAGTTGAGGGTGTGACGAGAGGCATAGTGCGGTGCAACTGGGCTAAGGGCTTTTCACCTTGCTAGTGATGTGCTACTGCAGTATCGATTGGTGTTAATTGGGATTAATACTAATATCATGTTGTAATTTGATACAGGAAAAATATCACGCGAGGAAATCAAAGTTTAGTTCTAAAATAAATATAATTAAAATTAATTTACAAATTTAAAGCTTAGAATTTTTACAATCAGATCTATCAATATAGCTAACTGAATCACCCTTATAATATTTTTGCAAGCTGTAATTAGACAGTTTTTACGCACAATCGAATTCTTCTAAAACTACTTGTCATAGTTTTTTTTGACCAAAAAGAATTCTTAAAACTCTTTTAAATAAATCTTCACTTATAAGACGGTAGGATCATTAATTAATTAATTATTAAACATAAACCTCGCACGCAAAAATTTTGTTTCTAACGATTATCGTTTCACTGTTATCGATAACAGGCCCAACACTAGTTCACATCAAAGTAATAGGTTTTGTGCTGGTGCTGAATCGCAATCCTAGACACCGCTAGATTGCGGACTCATTTAAAACCCGTTTCGGTCGAATTACACGGCCCTAATTCATTTAGTCCGACTGTGCTTGTGGATAGATGTTGGCGGTTACTTAGCGTAACGGTTATTTTGAGGTAACAAGGGTACTTCACTAGTGTTTAATATTGTTTATTGTAATAGTAGCTTTAGTAATAGTAGTTTTCAATGTTTTCGGATTGTTATTAAAAATTACTCATCGAATACCACATTATTCATCGAAGGTCTTATAAATAGAAGTGAAAGTTATCAAAGTATGTTGTAAATTAAGAAATTACGTCATATAACGTTATGTACTGACAAATCATACTTATCATAGTTATAAACTATAGTATTATATGATATATTATTATTAATTAATTATTGAGAGTATACGTCTCAATATTTAAAAAAAAGTGTTATTGTATATTTTAAAACATATATATGTCGAAGCGTCAGAAATAATTGTGATTTTATTTTAACGAATTAGTTGGAAACGTCAGGCAGAAAGCTTGAGTGAGGTCACCCCGGTGTCGGTATGACGTTTGACAGCTGACAGAT
>DWAJ01003814.1:0-14034 GCA_018238005.1 Eurema mandarina
GCGCTTCACTTGTACATTTCGAATATATATATATTACTAGCATTTGCTTGTGACTTTACCTGTATTCATGGGGTACTTTTATACTTTTTCAGCGTCGTTTTTTGTCGTAGTTGGGTTTTAGTTTTTTACTTTATCTTGTTTATAGGTGAAATAATAATTATTATATGGCTTAATTTCTGAGATAGCTCGATACAAAGTTACAAATTTGTGTCTTCTTTAAATGATTACTTTTTAAAGTTATTACGGTGAATACACATAAAATCAATTACGTTATACTTAAGAGTAGTGATACGTTTCTCATTTATAAAATTAAGCGATTAATTGGAGCAGAAAAAATTATATTTATTGCTGTAATTGGTTAATGCGTGTCGTTATAACAGTGTTGTGCGATGCTGTATGCTCTACATAGTATTTAGATATGAGAAAACGTCAGTCATTACACATTATAGCGTATTAAGGCTTTAAGAAATACTCTAGCAGTTAAACGACCATCACTTCATGAGTTAGTTAAATAAATTCATATAAATAAGGAAATATCTTTATTGTATTAATGCTATTACTTTGTACATTAGTGACGGATTTTATTTTGTTTTTTTATTGCAATATTGGACGGTGTTTTCTACAGTGTTATAATTTTGATAGAAGATCGGAAACGTTGAGTTAGATCTATTTATTGAATGTAAATAATTTCAGAGGCTCTTGACTGATCGTCGTCTAAAGGTATCAAGCTCCCATATTTATAAGACATTCTGTGTCTTTCTTCACTTTTTAAAACGTAATAGAAAACTTTAAACATACTTCAAAATAAAATATCGTTGTGTTTGTAAATGTACGTACCAAAATGTCTCTAGGCGGTAATGTTTTTTTAAAGACCTTAACACACATCGATTGTATTGAAATTTGCAAACGTCAATTTTATAGATGTATTCGGATACGTTAAACGATGTTATATCTTTGTATCAACATGTTCTCTAATTGCGTGAAACAATGGCCGACATTATCCGATATTTGAATACAAGCGAGTTAAAAACTATAAAATCTGGAAGTATTTTCAAAATAATGGCAATTAACAATACGAACTTTGTTTTGTTTGAAATAAAGATCCGGCTTCTTTTTGGCCTTCGTTAAGACAATCAAGATTTTAATGAAGACTGTTATTAATTTATGTTTTTTATTTAAAACATGTAAGCATACGTTTTTACTGAAGTACGAGATCGGAAAAGTTCCATCTTTTCCGATCTCGTACTTCAGTAAAAACGTATTCCCAATGTTTTAGACTTGTTTTAATATCTTATTAACTGCTTTATAATTCTGCCAGATTATAATACGTAAGGGAGCTAATTACCATAACCATTTGACCGCAAAAGTGCACGATTCCTTTCTTATAATATATTGATTTTCATTCGAATTATGCCGCTGTACCTACATGAATGTATGTCTAAATTATTGTGCAACTAAAACGCACAAAAACTAAGCAATTTCCGACGACGGCACCCAAGGACGTTAGAATTACTCATCTGAAATATCGTTTTGTATTAATTAAAAAAAGGTAAAAAAAGACTGACGTAACATGTTTCCTTGTGTTCAATTTTACAATTCTAATATAACGACTGATTTCTGACGACCGCGGAGCACAAGTTTCTCTTTAATAGATATTCTTATTTCTTTCTAGAGGTTTAAGACGGAACCACATTTTGTAGGTTTTGTCTATGTTTACTATGTTCGCAAAAACGTTGATCTTTGCCCTCTGGCTTTAATCGCTACATTGTATTCAAAATTAATCGCAAAAAATATGCATAATTAACTTGAGCTTAATATTCATCTTGTTTAACTTGTATTATTTTAAACAATAAAATCTTTTTACATCCACAACGAACGTTACGAAATTACGTAACCATTCAAAATATATCCACAGGAAAAAGTCGACGAAACGTTCAGGAAACCATTAAATAATAGGCACAATCAAATCTAATAGCATAAATAATTCACAAAGCTGTCTTTAATAAAATCAAAATTAATTTCTATGAACTCATAATAGAGCAGAAGATCCATTATTGCTTAACAGTCTTAATTGATACAACCTTCACACGACAGTGTCTTCGGACGGGCGCGAATTAAATGTAGCATCCTATTAGATGGTAGATTTTAATTAAGAGCTCTAACTACGAACCACAGACCAAAAGCTAAGAGCTGGTAATATGAGATTTATTGAACAATATTGATAAATTAAAAATTTTTGTATTTTATTTACTTATTTATTTAAAACAACACATACACTACCATTACAGTATACCCAATTCGATAGTGTACCCATTCAAAACAATCACTATTCACAATCACAATTCTTTGTACAAAAACAGTAGGCTACTTTTGCGAACTCATTCATACTACAATAAGATCAAATATTGTCTTTCCCTCTGACAAAGCCAAAACAATTAAAATGCGTGATAAATAAAGAAATATATATTACTAGAAATATTTTAAGTGGTTATAAAATGTCTGAAGTCATGCAGTCGATAAAGAAATGTCATTGAATTGTTTAATTGCATATTTTATTATCACAAAAAGTGACTAACGTTTTGATGTATGTATTTCTATTTTCTATAAAGAATATGGCTCGGATATCTCAAATATTACTTTTGTACAGTTTGGAATAGTTTACATATTTTATTTTTAACCAAAAACTAGTTCAGTGGAAGTGTTAAACGCTGAGACACGAACTTATGCATTTCTATTTCAACTTATCATAGACAGTCTATGTCATATACTTGTCAAACTCCTAGTACAATATGTACACATTATTTTACTAAACTAATACGCAATACTAACTAAAAGTTATTTAAAAAGTTGAAACATTTTCACAATTTCTGCTTTTATCAACCTCATAACCATACCTTAATTGTAAAAGTTTACTAATAATTTATCACAAGTTACAGGGTATAGTTTTATATACATAGTCCGTATATAAAAGAGCAACTCTTTGTCTACGGTAATGGTGGCCCATTATTGGTTAGAAACGAGCAGTTTGCGGGTCAGCCGCTTGTCATTATCAGCCACCTGCAGAGATGCGATTGCCTCCATTACCCAGGGCTCTCACACTGTTGATAAACGTGTAAGAAGTAAGTATTTATTGCAAATCATTACGGCATAAATATATGTTAGGTTGTAATGTATGTAAATATCGTTAGGTAAAATTACTAATAAGACGATTCATCTATTTTCATATTATATAAACAACAACAAAAAATAACTATTTTCTATAGATTTTCGTTTCGTTTAACAATAGAACAATTATTCTCTTTGTTATTTCTCAATCCAAAACTCTGACTCGATATTATACTGAAACACATTTCGAAAATCATACGATTTTTTTTAAAACAAATCATAAGCTCTTTATTAAAATAACTTAAGAGAGCTTTAGAGTGTTCATACATTTTCTGAGTACTGATATTGGAAGTGCAAACCCTGAATAAACAGCACACACTCACATTTGCTCGTAAATTACTCAAACAATTTGTCGACGAGCCGCGAGAGCTCGCAAATTGTGGCTGTTTCTAATAAATACCTTATTGGTCTTAGAAAACGGTTACCGTCGCGTCGATATATCGCGAAGAAATTATATTTTCACATCCCTTACACGTTAAACCAGTTCTTTGTTATTGATTATTATTTTATTAAAGAAGAACAAGATTATCAACGCCAGTTTGTTTATATTTTTACATCTTTTAAATAATATGTATATTGCATAAATTTTGCAATAACACAGGTGAGCTTTAAAATTACGCAATGTAATAAATCGTGTGTAATGTCCAAATCGATTATTGGAAACCTGTTTTTATTGATGTTATTGTCTAATATTATCGTGATTAAGCCCGTACGTGCAATGATGCTGGTACCATTACAAAAGAGAAACTACTGAGGGATAATGAAACGAAATTATCATAAAGAGAGCAGATATTTTATACCATGTAATAAAAGTATTATTTTGGTATGACTTTAAATTAACTACGAACTTTTTCAAAACAGAAAAATACGTTTTTGTGTGAAGCTACATAACCAATTGCAGTCAATCAGAATGATATGATTTAATAATAAGTCAAAGTAGCCGCAGCAGAAAACGAATTTAGCGATAGATACGTTTTCTTTTCATTTTGTCGGTTTTATTAAGCTGTTGATGTTCAAGAATAACATCTAATCTACAGATGTTGCAATTAGTTTAATACGCCTAGGTAACTTAAATTAAATCTTTAACTTTTGGAGAATGTGATATCAAGTTTGAAATAACAGGCAGGGAAAGCTCTACGTGCCCGGCATGTGGTGGAGAGAGAATTTATATACGAAAGTAATTCGGGCTACGTGACTGAATTGAGCGGTATGATGCGCGGTACAGTGGAATCTCAATGAACGATTAAATAACCGGGGAAAGTGCAGCCGATTCGGAGATATTGTTTCCTAAAGGAAGTTGTGTGAGATTGTGGTATATCGAAATACTTTTTTTTAATATTATTAAATTGTATTATATATAGGATATCCTATGGGGGTGATTGATAATTATTTTAACAGCCTAGAATTTAATTTTGTATGTTAGCTTAAAATGTGCGAAAGGCGCTACGAATTTTAATTCATAATTGAGGACTTTTGTTACGTGCGCTGCGTTAAAAGTTTAAGGCACCCGAAAATTAAGTGTAAAAAATTATTCCTCTATAAATTATAGAATAATGTTTGGGACACAATATTGATGAGGATAAAGTCGATAAGAAATTAGCTTATATATAAACATGTATTCTATTGTATAGATAACGCAGGTGAAAGCAATTATTGTAGTTTATTTGTGATTCATGTTTGTGCCTTGAGCGAAATGTTTCAAAGTAAGAGAGCATAAAAGTCATTTGGCGAATCATTTACACTTTAATTATCCATTACAGTAATCATACGCACATGCTTTTAAAACAATTATAAGGTAGCAAAATAAACATTTTAGTATCAATTAATTGTACATCTTGTTAACAATGTAGGTACCACTGCCTTGTCTTTTTATTAAACAGGGATGTAAATATATAAATATAAAACTTGTAACGTCGTTGGTCATTCCAACAACAATGAAAGAAAGTTGGACCAGATAGCGCTTCGCATTATATTTACACTACAACACGTAGAGGGATGGATCAGCATATAATTACACTTTGTTTTCCAAATAGAAATCTGCAAGAACGATTTCGCAATCGGCTTTAGCTTTAAATGCGTAGCAAATATAACACTCATCGTTGAAAAACGAAAATCATACGTCATCAAAATCGCAGTGAAAGTGAGAAGTTTAATATTTGGCCGTTTATTATCTAAACAATAGTAAAAATTCCAGCTGCGATGCCGTAATAACTTGTAAGTTGTAATCCATTCGATCGAGAATGAAAGTTGATTTGACGTGTGTTTTTACAGAGACGTTGCGGCAACTTTGGGCCGCCGGCCGGGTGACACGCGGACGCGTTATGAAAGACATACGCTGGATTCCTCCAGTACAACTTATAAGGAACTTAAATGTGTAATTCCATTATATAATTGAAGACTTTCGTGCTAATTAACATTTAAAGATACAAAGAATGCCGATAGGAAGTTACGTAAGCTCTGTGCCCGTTCGTGTTGGTATCGATTGTAAGTCAATTGGCTTTTGACAGACGAAATTTACATGCAAATTTTATGTATTTTGATTAGTGTGTTTCGTGTTAAGACTGTTATTTAAAAATTAACAATGATTTATAATAGCTATCAGGCAGTATATGAGGCAATATTATGCTTTAAGCTGTATGTGTCATATAATACGTAACATTAGGAATTCAGGTATTTATTCCAATTGATGTCCAATGCTTATAATGCGTATTGTGAAAGCACTGTTACTAGTTCTGTGCCTATTGACTGATTCATATCACGTCTGTGTATTGTCTGCTTTTGAATAGTAAATGCTAATAAGGCATATCTATAGACATCATTAAACGCTTGTATAATAACTGGCTATTCAAGTATAGGTTGTTTAAGTAATCCATTTTATTGTATTGAAAACGAGAACAAATTATATTCATAAAGACAGTGTTTAAAAATATCCACATTCTTATTTGGTTATTAGGTAAAGAGTGGCATATAGAAATACTAAAAATTAAACATTATAATATACTCAAAAACACATCGGATTCGATTTTGCCAATTTTATACGGATGGAATCGTTAGACACATCAAGTACAGTTTATCTGTATCTAGCCATGTTGAGCTGAGAGCAAAGTAGTGTCATGTAATTTGTTATTATCGATATGTTAAGAGCGTCGCGTACCTGTTCCTCCACTTTCGGAGCATTAGCGGCGGCGCGGGTACCGCTAACGACCTCGTTGCGCGCGCCGAGCCGCGCCGGCCGCACGGGACAAACATTGCTACCACCGCCCAAATCACTCCTGAACACTTCACGTCCATTGAATACTTTGCAGTCCACCTCATCAACGTTCTCTATAGGGCTCAACTCGCGAATATTATCGAAAGTGACGTCACTATCATGTACAGCGTCATTAGAAACGTGCCCGGAGTCGTCGCTGCAGTCTGAATGTGTATCGGATATTTTTTCCTCAGTATGCTTATGTATGGCATGTTTTTCTATTTGCGAACAAATTTTGGAATCATCTTGCGGTTCAACGCAGTGTATTTGACGGCCGACGAGTGTGCTCAAATGGTTGTGGAAAGTCGTGTTCGCTACGGATAACACCTTATGCACTGGTGGGATAACTTTACAACTTATGAATTGTGCGGACTCGATTTTCGTTTCCGTAGCAGTTTTTAACTCTAGTTTCTTCACAATATTCTTTACAGGTGACAGCGGTGAATCGATTTCGGATTCGTTTTCATTTTGTTTATACTCCGCGGTTGTGATTACGAGGTCTCTTTTGTTGTTAATCTTTTTTTGTTGAAGTTTAGCGCGTATAGCGTTGATTTCTTCCGAGTAATCCGATTTAGATGATAATAATGGTTTTTTATCGAGGGAATCTTTCTTGGTCTTGTCACTTGTCCGTTTCGCGTCGGCCTTTAAATTAAGTTGAGACTTTTGCTTTGTTTGTTTGATTAAATCTGATTTCTCTGTGGTTTTCTTTACGACACTTGGCTTCTTCTTCTGAGCACACTCTCTGGCCTGGTCTAAGTTATTTAGATCAACCGGAGTGGGAGAAAACAGCGCTCTAGTGCTACTGAATTTATTTTGTGACATTTGACTCCTTATCACCGGGATCTTGCTAGGAGAACCCGCGATAGAAGTGGATGATTTTGTTCTTTCTAAAGTAGGCGAAACTTCCGATTCATTTCCTATTTCCCAGACGCTTTTCGCTTTTTGCATTCTCGATTTCGGCGTGCTTTCCATTGCATTTTCTCCACATATTTTTGCTTTTATTTTTTTAATCTCAATGCCTTTCTTCTCCACCTTTTTAGGCATTAGTTTTGTCTTCGTAACTACGGGTACTGGGGTTGAAGGTGGATTCGATAAAGTCTTTTTTAAAATTCTTGTTTTGACATCAAGTTTTTTCAAATCTTCCGTTTTAATGCAATTAGGGCGCGTTGGTGTTTTCGAAGAGATTTTGTACGTAGCATATTTATCCGAGCCGATTTTATCGTTGGGTGGTAGCGACAAAGGTTTAAGTGGGCTCGTAAGTTCCTTTCCCTTCATGTCGTCGAGATTCCACAAACTTGTAGTTTTGTCAATAGAATTGTTACGAGACAAATTACGTGTTTTTCTGTCGTCTTCTGGGTCCGAGTTTGTTTTTTTAAGAATACAGCGCGATTCTATTATGCTACAAGTTTTCGATTTCTGTAGTTTCGGTACGATAAAATGTGAATTTGCGCTTAAATTTAATTCCGGTGATAGCGATGCACTCGATGAAAACTCCGATAATATTTTATCAAACGACTCTAATGCCTTATCAAGCTTAGACTCCGAATTACAATTGTTTTCAACTCTAACCTCGGCCTTTGATTGCTTACCAACGATAGTAATATTTTCATAAATCGAAGAATATCCTTTAGTTTCCTGCAATAACGTACTCTTTAAAATCGTATTCTTATTAGAAACTGGAAATTTAACATTCTCATACACGTGCCGAGTTTTGAATTCCGATTTAGTAAACACAGTCTCACTTAAATTCGATTTAGATGAACATTTATTTAATTGTGCGTTATCATTGGATAGTTTTGGTTCACTGATTTTCTTTTCTAAGCAGGCGGCAATCGCGGTCACTTTGCCGCCTTTGTGTTCGGGCGAGATTTCGGGGGCGACTGAAAAAGTCCTGTAGAATTTTTGTGGGGCCCCGTTAGAGGGGGATGCGGTCGGTCGATCGTCGGCCGGCTTCTGCCCACCGAATATGTTGAATACTTTCACTGCGGGCATGTCGCGGGCCCGGGCGCGGGCTGTCGCGTTCGCGGAGCGTGGATGCGCGCGCGCGTCACGACGTGCGGCGTGCATGTGCGCCGACGCAACGCAACCTGCCGTGCCGACTGCCGAGCCGATATCAACACCCATAAGAAAGTCAATGTCATGCAGTACAAGTGCCTAACTACTCGCATTTGTCAATCATCATGTAATCACATGACTAATAACATAATTTATCTACAATAAACACTTGAATTCCACGACTGTACATAACATTATATAATTAATTTCACGACTAATAAAATTAGGATTTGAGGTTTATTGAATTCTAAAGTCGTAACCTTATTCCATCAATTGTAACATTAAAAGGAATAGGGTTAAATAAACAATGGACTTTCTACGAAAAAATAGTTTTAATGTGAAGCTGTAATAGAATTTCGTAACCCGGTTATCTTGCTTTTTAATTAAATTTTAAAGACAGAACATGACAGGCGTAACATAGTTATTTAAAATGTACATTACAATTATATCTAATGTAGATTATAGGTGATGTAAAAATATTTAACCAAATATTTTTTGTTACATCTGTTACTTAAAACGTATATTTAGAATTAGGATGTAACGCATAGTATAGTATTTACATAATTATGAATTCACATATTTTACATTTATAATGATCTAATCTATGTATAATTTAATTTTATGCAACGAAAAAACTTATTACTGTTATTTTATTTTTATTTATTTTTTCTTAATGTATAGCACAGTGATCTATTTAATTGTTAACTACTTGAGTTACTGGTAACGCAGTTTACAAGTTAAGCAGGTATCTACGAACTTAATTCATATAATAACCTGATTAAAGGTAAGGTTAATGAAGTATGTATATGTCTAAAGTAAAGAGGACTATTGTATAATACGATTTATGTTTCAATGTAAATCAAATTTAAAACTACAACAAGAATAGTATTGGGCTTACGTACGTTATCCATGAATCACATGGAGATCACATTTTTATGATAAAAAAATTAACAGCAACGATACACATATAAAAGGACCTGCAATTGACCGGGCCACAGCGAGTCAACTAATTAGGAGAGGCGTGAAAAAACAATTACATTATATTAGACGAGAAATCTCTTTGATTAAGCTTAATTTCATGACTCATAGAGAGGTTATAATACGAGTCAAATGACTATTATCCGTACAGTTTTTATACCAAGTTTAATTTTGAGTTTAGCTTATTATTTTCACAAATAAGGTAATAATCAGTATTATTCTATTTGTAAAATTATTACTAAAATCGAGTAAAAACTCAAGATAACACAACCACGCAAACTCTATTTTTTATATTAGTTTAGTTAAACGCATTTAAAGTATTCGCATATCTTTCAAATGAAATTATAAGAAATATACCAACAGGTAAGGCTTACTAACGTAACTCGATAACTAGCTAAATCATTTGAAATAGCGTGTCAATCTCACACAAGTATTTTGTAACAATGATTTATGGCTGATAATTATTCGTTTATTTTCTATTTATACGCTTGAACGTTTGTGATGCATGCGCGAGGGTGATTGCATTGCAAAATAGATGAAATTTGCAAGTACCTGTAGCTGTGTTGTAAGTTGTTGTTTATCAGCGAAAAAATGTAAGAAAATAAAAAATTACGAATTATTATTGACTAGCGACTAGCTCCAGCTTCACACTCATATATATTTATTTATTTTTTTATTTATTAACACTTTGTTACAATGTATACAATTAAAATAATATTTGATACAATGTACGTAACAGGCGACCTTATCACTTAAGAGTGATCTCTTCCAGGCAACCCATAGTAACGAGAGTAAAAAGAAAAGAACAATGGTAAATCAGACTATAAACTAATTATACATACAAAATATAAAATCTTACAAACATACATAGATAGATACATACATATAAGCATATAGTTGAGTTATATAATAATAATATATAGGTAGGTTCTAGTTATTAATACATAGATACAAATAGAGTTCTAATTTGAGTTGAAAGCAATATTCAGATAATGTTCATGAACAGAGTTTTTAAAGGAATTAAGAGTAGAAGCTTTCCTGATACTTGAAGGCAACGAGTTCCATAGATTTACAACGGATACAGCAAAAGAATTATGATAGAATTTAGTTTTAGAAGGAGGAATACTTAAAATGAGTCGCTCAGAAGAGCGAAAATATTTTAAATAACTAATAATAATGGTATTGATAACATTTGTTTTATAAACCTAATGGATGTATAGATAGATATTTTTCGTAGTCTTTCAGTTATTTGCGATTTCAGGGAAATTCAGATTACAGGAAGATGATCTTCGATTTAGATAAAACATATTTTTAAACCCGATATGAATACGGTGACAGGTTAATGCAGCTAGTATTATTGATGAGTTTTGATCTTAATAAATATGTAGGGTATGTGAATGAACTTTGAAGGTACATGTGAACCTTTTAGCACTTGGCTGTTGGTTGCCGGCCATTAAAGTGATACCAGTAATCTGCGTGTTTCCTTGTAATCCCAAGTAAATACATAACAATTTGAAAAAAGCGACAGATGGTAAGGTAGACACGAATAATTTATAATCAAAATACATCGCCTCTTACATACTACTTCTTTTGCATATTTCTTGCAAGTTATCTAATTAACCGAGCAATGTATCGCTCACCATTCGTGCTTACCGCCCTAATATTCTCTAACGTTCGCAGCGCGCGCCGAACAAATGTATTAATTCTATTTTATTGTGTTCTGATCCCGGGCGAGCCTTCAATTTAATTTCGGGACGTATCGGCGTCCGGTGGGAACCGTTACTCTGTTCCAATTGCGAGTTTTGTTAGCAAACGTTTCGTTTAACGCCTGAAATGCATGCCTTTTACACGCTACGACGACACGGATCAGACTCGATAGTCTTACGTACATTTAATTACTGAGTAAAAAAAGGTATGCACTTTTAAAGTTACGCATTTATATTATTTGTCAAAGGATGACATCGTTGCTTACACTTAAATAATATGAAAACGGTTAGGGCTGTGCCGGGGCACACGGCCGTTTGTTTTAACGTGAAACGTCTATGTTAGCGAATCGCTTTTATAGTAAAATATTGAATTGAAGACAAGATTGACGCTGTTTTAACAGCGACCTGACTGCGATTTCAAAGACGTTTCATGTCAAAACGATTTCAAGAATGTGAAACAGTGCACAATTGAGCATAATAAAAATATCACAAAAAATGCAGATCGGATGCAGACTTCATAAATATATACGTACGTCATTTATTATAATTATTCCACATTCAATATAATAAAAAATTTATTTATTATTTACATAATCAAATAACCGATGAATACATCTAGTGAAGTAGTTGAATTATGTTTTAAATAAAATATAAACTCTTATAAAGCATAATATTATTTTTTTGACCGCTTTATTGCTATATTTAAAAACATGTCTTGTATATTAGAACCAATCATTCGATGTACAATGTAAAGCCTCGCTAACGAATAAATCGCATCTGTATCGTATCGGGATCGTGCCGAGATCGTGCCGGGACCGCTAAACAGCTTCTATTGAGTATTCAGCGCGCCTTGAGCTGTCATTTAAGATTTCCCAACATTACTGCGGCGAGCGTTATGTATTGCTGTTTATTTTTCATTTTGTTCTCCTTAAATAGAATTGACAGTGTCCGCATCGGTCTCTTTTATCGTAAAGAGGTTAAAGGAGTGAACTGATTTAAAAAGATTTTTATTAATAAATTCACATTTTTATACGATGAGTTTTTAGTATTTTGTTTAAAAGTATTTGAAAATTAGGGGAATAGGTTTAACGTAAGAAAACCACGTACGGAAAGTTTTAAATAACATGGTGGAATTTAAAAAGATTGCGAAGTAAATAATTTAATTAATAAGACAAGTAATTAATTAATTTTTATACTATAATACTTTAATTCTTTTGAATTAATTTTCTACTATAATTTTATTTAATTTTGCTTAATTTGTACCTTATTTAATCTGTATCTATTATCTTTATATGCTGTATCCTTTAAACAAAACCTAAAACAGTCTCTTAATTGTGTAAGAAACCTAAAACATAATAATATTGTGAACTCATGTTATTAAACAAATAGAATTTAAAGTTAGTACAACGTGAGGTGAAGCTTAGTTATCACAAGCGAACCGACCTCAATACACTGAAACAATGGCTCAGCAATTACTGTCCCGTCCCCGCTGTCAAATAGATCAATACTGAGACTGATTGTGTATTCTAAGGTAATCTCGTTACGTGTAATTTATACGTCACTGCTAGGAGTCTAGCTCATAACTGAAACAAGAATTTATAGTGAACGCGTTTGCTGCAACTGTCATTTGTATTGTAGGAGTTATAATTGTTACTGTTCAGATGTGGCTGATATTAGATAGCTCTGAGTGTAATATTGTTGTTGTATTTCTTGTTGTGTGTGTGTGTGTGTGTGTGTGTCATAGATATAACATAGTATACAATAAAGTCGCTTTCGCTGTCCTATACACCTAGTCGAGTTTTTGTTTATATTAACAATTGTATGTTCTTATTTTAAAAAGAGCAACTATCAGAGTTTCTTGCCAGTTCTTCTCTGTAGAAACTGCCTTCCGAACCGGTGGTAAATGTTTTGTATCACCATGAAAAGTGTTACTATATTATGTAGCCTAATGAATAAAGATACTATTGACTTTAACTATATCTTTGAAACTAAGTCAACAATTTTCATGCGGTTTTTTTTATAGATAGAATGATTGAAGAGGAATGTTTATATGTATAATACATGTATAATATATTCAAGCAAATCCGAAGCGGGTCGCTTGTGCGTTATACAATAGTAATAATTTGATTTACTGACTTTAGTATGTAAAGAGATCTATATCTACGGAGTGTAAAGAATAATGTGTCTTAGCCTGAAGGGTGATAATATCTTCCTAAAAACGTTTTCGAATTGATTAAAAAAAACAATTTTTTCCACGTACCGTATTTGATGAATTTTCGCATTTCTACTACACATATGCTAAAGCAAACTCATTATAATATTTTCTAAAGCCGTCAAACAAATGAAACCACAAGCCGGGATAATGACTCGAGTTCAGAACTGCCATAAACCGTCTTTACAAGATAATAATGAATTATTTTATGGGATCCTTAAAATTTCGGCACTAAATTGTATTACTGGGTGTTCGGAGAGGGTAGACCAGCCGTGTCGGGGCGTTACAATGCAGCTTAGGTTGTTATAATAGACTATCGAAGTTGAAACGCATCTGCGAATAGAAGTTACTAATAGATAACATAGCTTGTTGTTAAACTCTAAACTCTTAATCTTTAATAGTAATTTTATTTCTGATATTGTTTTTAATTATCATTTTAACGTGCTTTACTCCTAATTGTTTTTTTTAATTATTAATGAATCTGAATATCACCTACCTACATACCAAATTTCAACTAAATGAGTCCAGCTTTTTTGCGTGAAAGAAAGACAAATATACAGACAGACAGACACACTTTCCCATTTAAATATTAGTACGGACTATTAAACTGTAGAAGCAAGCTTACAAACACACGTGATATTTTGAAATTCTTCGGTCTATAATAATTT
>DWAJ01003815.1:0-14034 GCA_018238005.1 Eurema mandarina
GCTTGTTTAAATGGGAGAAGCCACTGGCTCCTGAAATACAGTTTATCACTAGTTCGGGAGCCTATGGGTTCATATTATATGTATTTTATATTACTCAAAATAAAGTATTATTATTATTATTATTATTTTAGCGGGTTTCCTTTCGTCACAAGTCACAACTGATAACACCACTTGAAATCAGGCGAGTTGCGAATAAACCCTAGCCTGTATGCAAGGTAAATTGAACATAATACCAAAATGTAATGGCCATTGATTAAAATTAAAAAAAAGATGGTGTCACACGATAAGGCGCGCATTTGGACACGTCGCGGCGTGGCGCCAGTATGTGGCGTGCGAAGAAGTCATTATCAAACAAAAAAATATATTATTTCTGCTGTGACAAAATTAGTAAAAATATATGAAGCAATTTACGTTTTAATGTCCGTAAATAAGACATGCATTTTAGCACACACCTGTCCTACCCACAAGCAGGGAAACCGATACGGTATAATCGTTACAGAGAATTATAAAACGCCTTAAAATTTTCCGTTGTCGTTTTGTTTATGTTTACATTTTTACATTTTTAAGAATTTTGAGATGTAAATATGGTATTCGTCAGACCTTTTCTTGTGTCCATACGCAATAATTATCTAAACTTCTTTGACCGTTTTTTGGCAAACATTAGTTTATTACAGTTTAGTTTTGAATTCGGATTTGTTTGTATAGTAACTTTCAAAAGCTTTTTCATTTCTTCTAATATTGCGTCACCGTAAACTTCGATGTTCAAATTTTGGTTCGGCATTCCTTTTACAGATTCGTGCTTTTTAATCTACCGTCATGTATGCACTCAACATGGAAATAAAAATAAATCACATATGCACGTTGGATTGCATTTCTGGGTTTGGACCTTCCAGGTGCGACGGGCTTGTCTTTTTACATCAGCCCGTAGCGCAATGAACATACACTTCATAGATTATCTGTGTTTTAAAGCTACCAACATTCAAATAACGCAAGTTATTATCTATGTGGTTAAATATTATTTCTAGTTATTATTAATCTGTCGCGGGTCTAGTGTTTACATGTCGGTTATATATATTTTTTCAATGAAATTGAACATTTAATTAAATTGCTGACTGCGTAAAATAAGCGCAAATTTTGTACCTAAGGCATGAAACATTAGCTTAACTATTGATAAATTAGTTATATTATTTACTATATATAATGAGAGTAATCTCTACACTACCATATTATATAATACGAGTGTACTACACTACGAAAACGTTTAATGAGATAGGTACTAGTATTAGACTAACTTGCTAGTAGATACTATCCTATAGTATATATCCTAGGGTATTCTATAGTATATCTGCAGAATAATCTGTGTCAGGCTGCAACGTGGAAGGGGGTTTAATTAGAACGTGGGCAGCCGGACCCTCGTCGATGTCCCGAACCTGACCATTCTAGGCCTTTGTCTTACGCCCTTTGTCGAGTTTTGCTGTTTTAACTTTTAATATACTTGTGATAAATCCGCGCCGCGTGCAATGCTTCGAATGCCTCTTTGTAAGAATTCAGTCTGAAGAATCTTGAATAAATTGCAGCAGCTTTGTGCGGTATGCACAATGTGTAACTGTTGTTTACTGTTACCTGCTATGATTTTTAGATAGAGTTCATTTAGTTTCGTGTTAAAAAATGAGTAGCTCATTAAATCTTACGTCGCAATTTTTTCTTAGTTGGGTTTTTAAAGGTCATCGCGAATATTAAAGCAAATTATAAAAATAATAGGAAGTATTACCTATCGTAATATAATATAATACAACATTTTAAGAGACTGAAATTTTAAAAAGAGGCCATAAAAAATATCAATAATATCGAATATTCCATTATTTTAATCAATAATTAAAAAAATCAATACTACCTAAAATGTTTTAAAATAAATTCGATGGATGTAACCATCAGTAAAATAGCGAAGTGTTCCGCAAAACCCTCCCAATGCGACCCGTTTAAAGATTCAACGTCGCCGCGAGCGAGCGGGCACTACCAACCCCTTTGAAGATATTCGCCTTCATTAGCACAGGTCCGGTTGACCCCGCGGGGACGTTGGTCGACGTAATTGCGAAACACGCGTCGGAGTTCTATCCTAGCCCGGGGATTCTCCCGTTACTGCTAAGTTTGCTTATCATATTTGGATAGCGCGGTCATTTCGTACTAGATGTTATCCGCAATTTTCTAAATTGAATAACAAATTCGCAATATTATAAGAAGCCAGGATGAGATACTTCGTTTGTAAATGCAATGCCATCTTTATTTTAATGTTTTGATGTATGTAGTGATATTAGTTAGTGGTTACGGTGGTTACCTGGAAGAAAATACTTCATAGTTAAGGTCACCAATGACAATAAATGTTTCATAGCTAAGTGTGATATTCTAATTATTCTATAAATAAAATAATTCAATTAATAAAATAATTAAGACAAACAAATATAACAGCAATTATTTGCTGTTGTACAAATGATAAATAACTAAGTCAGTAAGTGACCAGTATGTGACCATTTGTTTTATGTTATAAAACCTTTAATTAATATCTATTAATCCTATAGGTACAAAAAACGCCTCCTTAAAAAACGCAACCACACACTATTGATTTTATAAAATAGATGCATTGAAAATAACTGATTTATATTGAAGAACGTACGTAGACAAAGACCTGATTTATATTCTATAGATTTAATCAACAATTTACAAAACATAATTTAAAACAACGCGCAAGCTCGAATTAAATATATAAAGTAAAAATGTTTCAAAGTAAAGCTACGCTTTTCTAAGTATAACATGCTAAAATTGCTAGAAACACTAAGAATTCATTTGTGCAAATAAATTTAATGTAAACCGGGCATCAACGTTATCGTTGAGCAACAACTTTATCAGATGAACTCAGCCACAACTTTACAACTGAAGAGGACTTTTACTGGCCATTAATATGAGCCGAGTTAAAAGGCTCCAACGTTATCCTTATTTTACTATCGGTGTACGAATCCCCACATTCGTATCAAGTGAGCAAATAAAGAAGGAACCAACTTAGATGGAGTAGAGCCGGACCGCGTTCGCGACTAATTAACCCCACCCGACCCGCGTGGGGTGGATCGGACCCCCGCCGGCGATGGGGGGTTGACCCGGAGTAAAAAATATGCGACTCCCGCGAGACGATGCGACCGCTTTTAAGAATTCCGCGCGCCGAGTGCAGGCTTATTGAGCTCGTGTGTTTTAATGATTTTGTTTTGAGGTTCGTTTGTTCTTGTTTGTCCTAGAAGCAAAACAAGGACGTCGTCGCATGGCGCACTTCAATGCAATTGCCCGCATTATAGGTGGTGTTAACTTTTCATAAGGAACAATCGTCGGTCGCGGTAGACTCGTTCATATTGCTATTCATTGCCCTATTAGCGCTATAATTCTATGACGCCATTATTATTATTATCATTTCGTTGCTATTATTTATTGTTGAACTTTTAATGTCGCATTTTAATATATTAGATATTAGGAACAATACTAAAACGGGTGACGAAACAATCAATTAAAAGAAATGATGGCTCCACCGACTGTTGTGGTGCATGCAGGCATTTTCTAATAAATAGCTATTAAAAGCTCGGGTTTATGTGCCGGTTCTCCATAGAAAAAGTCCCTCAGCGTCGACTCGCAGTGAACCGTAAAGCTTTCGTGGGGGCTGATCGATTTACGACCTATTTACGACTAGTCAAGAGCCGCGAACACATTTTGCAGGTGCGCACTTTCCACTTATTTATCTACGCTAGATTATTACACTCGATGTGGAATGGATGGCGAACACTACCCCCGACCACCACTCATACAACTAGAAATAAACTAAGACCCTGCGGGAACTTTTTTATTTATATTTAAAATAAATAACCTAGGTATATGTATTTTACAATAACTTTTGTGTACAAGGAAGTGGAGCAATGCTCTTGACGTTTAACTGAGACAAAAATTTGTGTATATATCCTCTTGATGATCATCCTATTCTTTAACATTTTATTTTAAAAATATCAATTAAATTTGTTTTGCAAAGTTATCGGGTCTATTTTGCTGTCTTTCTTAGTCATACACAAAATAAATACTGAGTAGTTCGCGCGTAAGTTTTCCGACATGTAAGCAATTATTCTCAGCAAAACTTTATCTTGTTAGTTAAATCTAACAACCAAAAAAAAAGGGTACCCAAGTAATGGTTTAAGGCAAATAAGATCGTTATTTTGAAACATCCTACAAGGTAAGAAATTTTGTCATCGAATTAAAGCACTATCGAGAGGTAGGACCGTTATTTTGAAGCCCAACGTATGTTTAATACGGTAATATGATACGCAAAAGAAAGGACTATTTCACTGACGCTCAACCGCGGGCGGAAGGGCGTTGCGCGGGCGCACGCGGTGATGCGAGGACGGATGCAGAGGGCATGGGGGGTTTAGGGGGGTTGGGGAGGGGGAAGCAGGATGCGGTCACGCACGTTCGCGACTCGCGAGATTTTATCGGGCATCGCGGCCGTGAGGCGACACGCAACGCTAATGGAAGCCGCGGCTAGTGATGACCTGATGACACTTGTCGATGGTATCGGATGTAGGCACTTATGTTATGTTCTGATAACTTATCGACGTTCTCTGTTTTTAAGCTGATATTATAGTAAATAAGCTTACAAATATATCATACATGTATGTTATATTTGTAAGGTTTCAAAACTAAAATGGATGTGCGTATAACAATCACGACGACTAACGTAAAACTTGTTAAATGAACTGTGACACTGTATATTTCTTAAGCATTTTTTCATAAGAGTATACAAAATAAAAACTAACAACTCTGTAAAGTCTTTTAATGGCGTTATTATTTTTTAAAAGAATTCATAATTTTAAAAGACCCTGTAGTGCTATATATGAATATCGATAGATTTTCTATCGATACGATATTCTCATCACTAGTGCTCTACACAAGACGTGCTGCACATGGTGCTACCTCCCATGACACATCGCGACCACAGGCCCGACGCACCTGTCGCGCTCCCAAATGCATTTCTTATTCTACAAGCTCGGTTACTACGAACTAGTGATGTTACGGGTCGATAATCCTACTATAAAATATCGATTTTTACAATATCAAAAAAGCATGGATATATAAATTACAATTCATATAAATTAAGGCCGCTAAAATTATTTCAAACTCAATTAAGTTAACTAAAATTGACATAAATATTAAAAATACAAAAGTAAAAGTCTCGTGGGACGTATCAAAATCACCCGGAAAGTCAATTATTATCTTACCATCTCCGTGGGAAGAATGGTTCACTCAAGGTCATTTCATGTTTCAGAAGTTCTTTTAAATTGTTTTACAGACATAAAATTTATCATCTATCTGTTACGATATATTTAAGTAAATTATAGCCTATTGGCTAAACTCACGTATTAGAGGCTTTTTTAAACAAATTTCCAATACAACTCGTAACGTCCAATTCTAGCATAATTATATGCAAAATATAACTAAATCTGCAAGACATTTACCCTGTATGGTTTTTATTTACTTATTATTTGTAGATTCTATCTGCAACTACAAGCTTACTACTTAGCTTAAAAATATTATAATAATATATTCACATTTCACAAACAAGCACACTAGTGGAAAAAAATATTACACGATTTTTCTGATTCTTATTTTTTTAATATATTTTTTAATCTCAAGTAAGGAGAAGCACCTTACACAAGACTTAGATTACAAAAATATATTATAATTAGGTACCTACCTAATTATATATTTTTAATTCACATGAATTTCAATCACGGAAATGTTTAAACTAAATACACTTCTCAAATTGTAAGCTTCAATAAATTCATTAAGATTTCAGGCGTTTTACGTCACTGAGGTTGAAATACATTAAGTGATTACGAAAGTTTTCGCAATAAAAGTGTAAAGTTCGCAGACGCTCAATTTCAGCGGTGACGTGGCACATAAAATATCTCGTAATGATACCACTTGTTGCTCCTTCCACGGCGGTTTGTTGTACAACAAAACATCCGGAATGGGACGGTTAAGTGAACAAAACATTTTAAAGTCTGTTTAAACGATTTCATTGGGCGGAGTTGGACGGGGATTCTTGACTGCTGTGTGTTAGAGTATTTGTTATGTATGCGTTGTGTAAAGGAGTGTCTTCTATCACATTGCTAATAAATACTAAATTTGTTAAGTTGCTTCTAGATTATTCATAAATAAAGTCCATATTATAATAGGAGTCTTCAGCGTGATTTAATAATGTTTTAATATTTCGTAGCAGTTGCTTTTTTGCTTTCGAAAAGGATTATAACACAAAGTCAAATGATATAAGCTACATTTTGTCTTAGTTTTTACATTCGACCGCACGTTCGTTGCCTGTATTGAGTACAGCTATACTAAATATGAGTTATGACACAGACCGCAAGACATACTGTTTTTACCATTACCGATTTATTTTACGACAATGTTTTATTGTTAAAAAATAATCTATTTATACTTAAAGCTTGTAATCTTGGGAATTTCTTATAGCATATATTATTATATATATGTAAACACAGAAGCAATTTTCAAAGCCCTTTACCTCGCCATAAATTAGTGTTGCACGTACGTCAATCGATATTTCGTGATTATCGAGCATAATGGCGACGCAGCTCCCACGGCTCGGACGGTCGGACCCCAGCCGCGACCGATAATGCCGGCCGCCGAGCAGGGGACGCGACTGATTAGATGTTTTCAACAAAAAAGATTTGTGCACGCTTCGGTAATGTTTGCTTATACTCTACGTGGATCCCGCTCAATAATTATCTGCTTCATTACATGTATTCGTGTTTGTTTATCTAAAAAAAACTAGTGTTATCATTAGAATAAACTCTAAAAATGTTAGTTAGTGTTAACCTTAAAAAGGTTTTATAATTGGAATTCAGCTGAAGTTTAAGGCTTATAAACTATCTGAAACGATAATAATAATCGACATTTACCAAGTAAAATTATACTGAATTCGTGTTATTGTTTTTTCATCAAAGGTTGGTATTTCAAACTGACCACGGAATGATGAAATCGTCTGAATAATTTACTCCGTTTAGATTAGCCATGCCGATCGCGGCATTTACATAATAGCCCATTAGCAAGTTTTTGTTCTCGTGTAGTTAACTTTTGGTCGGAACAATTTAACTTGCTACGAGCATTTTCTTATACATTTTATTTACACATTTTCGTTTATTTTTTATGTCAAATGTGACATATAAATGTTATTGCTGTATTTGAACTTAGGCCACATAAAGCCACGTTAATCAAAACATGTTCTAACACAAATACAA
This sequence comes from Eurema mandarina, assembly GCA_018238005.1. Classification (NCBI taxonomy): domain Eukaryota; kingdom Metazoa; phylum Arthropoda; class Insecta; order Lepidoptera; family Pieridae; genus Eurema; species Eurema mandarina. Next base: position 7,341 of record DWAJ01003815.1, read on the forward strand.
CAAGATAAGCCAAAGGGGACGTAAGCCGGCTACGTAACTCATCAATAAAGGTCCAAGCAAAATTCCATCTCGAATATCTTCGGCGGCCCCCGTTTGTACGTAAACACGCAAAATCCCTCTAAAGGTACGCCGCGGTCTCTAGACATGTGCGGGACATAAATTTGGCGAGCGTTACGTAGGTACAGGCCGGCCGCTATGTGCCACAATACATAAGGAGTAGCTATGTACGAAGCAACACGGGCGTCACTTATCCGCGCGGAGGATGCGGTGGTCGTCCGATCGCCCCCCGGCGGCCCCCGCGGGCGCCCCCACACCCCCTCGCGATTCATTAAGTCGGGCGCGGCCGACGCGGCGGACGCGTCGCGGAGTCTCCGTGAATTCAAATTAGAGGCAGCTCGGACGTCGTACACTAGAGATTGCATATCTTTCCTTTGTCGATAAAACTCTGCCGATAAATAATTAATTAAATTGGAAATCGAAATAGGAACTATGTAGAATCACATTGATGCCGATGTTCTTGTAAAAGAAAAACTTTTTAAGGTTAATTTCTAAGTTATGTATTGTTTCTTTTTGGCCGATGTTAATGAGGATAAATCGAAGTAGCATGCTTCTTTTTATTTTATTATTTTAAAGTATAAGTATTATTATAATATATTTTCATATACATATCATAATTATACGAGAAGGTTATTTGATTTTTTTTATTAATCTGATAGCCCAAAAGCAGTGATAAGGTATTCTACTTTTAAAGTATTATCATTTTGTTTTACTCCTTCATAAAACATATCTACTTAATAAATAATTTTAAAGTTGTAAATTAATGATATTCCCAGCGGTTGCTTTGTAAACCAATAAACGAATAAAATATGCAAGCTAAAACAATAATAAAGAAATAAAGTATCGATAGATGGTCGCTAGTGGGTCAGCCCTATTGCCCCTTTGTCTCGGCGGCAAGACAGACGCGCTCAAAGCGGGTGGCGGTGGGGGGCCGCACGTGCCGGACGGAAGTCGCAGGGCTCGAGCACCGCGCTAAATGATTCAAAACTCGCCCGGACCTGCAAGATTTATGCCTCTACCCGATCCCGACTAGATTAAATATGTCGCGCCTTTATTGAAATGCGCTAAGACATTCTGCGAATCACCCAACATATGAATGATCATAGTCGCTGAAATTTACTAAACTCAACTAACCAATTAGTTGAGTTTAGTAAATTTCAGCTCACATGCATATTCAAGAGTTTAGAGCTAAATTCTCAATCTAGCGTAGAGTTGAAAAGTTCGCAAGTAAGTAAAAAAGATCGGAGATCGCAGCAAGCATTAAAAGTTGTCTTCTTCCGAGTCGGGGTACGCAAAGTTTGTTCGAGCTAGTTTACAACGAACCGAGGCCAATATGCAAATGTGAACTTTCCCTCTTTTACGTTTGAGAACAGTCGGGTGAAGCTGCACTTGGCCGATTTACGACTCTCCGGAGCGTTCAATTGAAATTCACGAGTGTTGCAATACGTATTTTACTCCTACATATATGTAGAATCCCGCTTAGTTTTCTTTTTCTTAACTTAACGGTCATGTAACGGTAATGTAGCTGTAAATTGTATGTAAGACTGGTATGTTCTATTTGTTTTTTAATTTTAAATAATATATGTAATAAAAATCCTCCAGTTATTTGTAATAGTTAAAAAAACACCCTGACTATAGCTACATTTTTCGAATCGCTCATTTATATATGGACCACAAAAATTTCTATGATAACAACAGCAAACAATATCTTAAGCAATTAGTCTTAACAAGAAATAAACAAATGACTGATCATTTCAAAATTATTACATATTTTACTTTTCTTAGATTTATTTTGAGTCGAGTACAGTCTACAAAATTATTACATCCAAAATTATGGATGCTAAAAACATAAACCACTAGGAAGTACTTATATTAAACATTAACAGATTCAATGCATAAATGGCATAAAACCATAATACGGAAAACATCAAATCAACCAATGCATGTCGCATTTTCGTATTTTGATAATGATGATATTTATAATGTTGAATGGTTTAATATACTTTTACAGTAGAGTGCACATAACGTATCTTGTGCTAGCCGCATGCCGACTAACACCCGCATGTCTTAAGCCTTGCCTTTGCCCTCAATACAGGCTAAGACGTTCATCCTCACCATTCGCTATTCGGTTCGGCACAAAGTATGTGCACTCTAGATAATAGCGGTGCTATCACAAGAGTAATTAACGTGATTGCGGCCTCTGAAACAAGGTTTCAGGCCTTCAGCTAAGATTCATTGTGCAATAGGCTCGAATAGCCTCTGCTAAATGCGGGGCTGGGTATCAAAGCAATCTGGATGGGTGGTCCGAGGCGCAATTCTGGCTCCTTGCGCATATTGCATGCACGTACCGATGAAGTTTGCTTTGTAGGCGGTAATCTGCGGGGGTGTATCGGGTGGTGGGTGGCGGGTTATGTACACACGAGCCTGAGGCGTCGAGGTAGGCAAATGGCCGGCGAGGCGGGCGCGTAGGCCGAGATCTCGAGATATCGATCCGCGGCCGGCGATGCCCGCGGCTCGTCGCCACGGACACGGCTCACCGGGAGGGTGGCGCCGCGTGACAAAAACACTCCTTTGTTTGACTCGACCGGCACCCCGCACTGCCGCCGATACAAAACATCTAAGCCTTTACCAGCATTGCTGCTCTAATTAATAACGTTCGATTACAAATAGCTTCAACCCCTACTATATAGTATTCACTTATTCACTAACTAATAAAATATCCTCACTCGCAGTGTAAAGACCAAATTAAAATTTACTCTAACCGAGTTCGTTATAATTAAGAAAAATCGATATCGACAAAATAAAAAATGCAGAGCACATCACTAATTCACGTCGCGACCACGCGGCGTCCAACGGGTGGTGCAAATCAGTCGCGCGAAATGCCGTTCTTCGAGGGCATTTGTGTTGGGAACGTTTACTTGGCATTTTTTATTGTTGATAAAATAAAAAGTAGGTACGTTTTGCGGGTTTTGTTTCAACATAGAATTGCTGGGCGAATTGTTTACAATGTTCCTGTATTTATAATTACAACGTCTACTCGTTGTTTAATTACTCATATAAAACCTACTGAGAATTTACTAGAATTTTAGATTTATATTTTAAAGCATATCGTTGATCATCCACATAAATATAACACATAATTACAAATCGTTAATCCATCATAGTAGAAAAACATTAAAAAATATTATTGAAGGTCACTAATACTGACTTTTGAAAATAACTTATTGCTATTTTTGTTAGTTATATTAAAAAAATATATGTAGAGGAAAATCAAAAAACATTACACATATCACGTAGTAAAGTTCCTTAAATAAATTTATAAGATACATAATAGATCTTAAGACATTGTTTTTTATCGTAACAAATATCGATAGTCGATAAACTCCGTCGCATCGCATTCAATTAGAGAACGCAGCAGTCAGCGATCTCGCATGAGTGGCATCTGTGCCAGCGCCACCCTCGGCCGGTCGATACTTATTACCGAGTCTCGAGTATCGATAACGATATGCGCCCCATCGACCCATCCCTAGCTCTACGCGTCTTGTTACCATGCCATTATATTATGCTTCACCAAAAATACGAAACTAAACATGCACATTTTCCGAACTGATTTAATTTCCCATCATTTGTTTTATTGTTATTTATTCAGATATTACACTAGTATGGTGTACTGATTTATTTAATATCGATAAAGATAATTAGAATAATTATATTTATTAAACAGCCCAAATCTATACATATAATAAAAACGTAACGAGTCGCTGCCTGTACATAGAAGATATATGAGAAAAAATATTAAAGGAGACCTTTATTAACGCAATAAATCCCAAAACAATGATTTTTGGATTTTTTGTCTGTCTGTCTGTTTGTTTGTGCACGCTAATCTCAGAAACGGCTTATCCTATCTAGATGGGGGTTTTATTGTGGTAAGCTTCACTTAACATTTAGTGTTTAATTCATGTCAATCGGTTGATAAATAAAAAAGTTATGGCAATTTAAAGATTCACGTTGAACTTGCTGTACTGTTAGGCATTTTCAAAAATGCTGGTCAAAGTCACTTTTCTACGCTCGCGAAGTCGCGGGCACATATAGTTGTAAAATAAACTCCTTCTGTTTGATAACACCAGGCAAGCTTTGTATATTATCGTTGCCAATTGAAAAGATAAGGTTGATAACTAAAATTATATGATTTCATATAAACATTTACAAACATGTTTTTTCTGTATCTATATTAATTAATAAATAAAGCTAAACTTCTTATTCGCGCCTATCTCTGGATCTACGAGAACGTTTACGGTAAACCACGTCTAAGGCTACCGTAACCTTACAGTTCATCTTTTTTATGCCAGGATTCTAAAACGCTATTCAAATTTAACTACAAGTCAAAACGGTCGGATTTGACAGTTCGCCTCACAAATCTGTAAAAATTACTAGACTTGGGGCGTGCTTAAATTTGATTTGCCTATGATTATTTGGCCACATATATAAGCGTTTGCTTATAATGTTCGTCAAGGAGTATGTATTATCGATAGCGCTAAATGTGCGTCGCATCCCTACAGCTCCGGTCTCCTTGCTCGAAATACCAATAACGCTTGGTCAAGCGCAACTCAAAGCGTGGAACGTACGGTCTAATTTGCGCTCGCTGTGTATTCTGAGCTCGCAAAGGAATATTATAGCGGGTGTACGTTGCAACTGCACGCCTAAGATCTTGCTAGTTACACACGCTACCGTTGGCACTCGAGCAAGAATAGCGTTTGCAAAATTCGAAATTCGAATAGGAACAAACTATGTAGAATTAGGACAAAGAACTCTATGCAGCTGTATTGTTTTTGGATTACCGATTAATTAATTTTTTTTTTTTTTCAATAATACAGATAAGACATAGTGCTTTTTCCAGTAGTTACAAACAAGAAGTTATTGATACTGTTTCGAATGTGTATTTCAAAATAACAGTTTTTAGAAAACAACAAAAAAGTTTGTTCAGAAATCATTTAATTAAGTAGCTGTTTATAGAATAGGTAGCTAATATATTGATTCATTTAAATGATCTCGAATTAATACTACTATAGGTAATACTAGCGAAGTTATGTATAGTGGGAATAAATTGACAAATTATCATTAAACCATGTTAATTGCAAAACAATGAATCGATCGATCTATTTTACCCTAAAATTAAATAAAATATTGTCTACTCAAAATATGAAGTATGAAGCATTTAGCACTTTTAAACTTATTTCCAAGACAGTATTTATTTCGATATTGCGTAAGAAATCGCGGTCACTGAATAGAATACTTCATCTAATAAAAAAATCTCACAAAGAATCATGTTAGCGAAAGTGCTAAAAGTTTTCAGTGGAAAGTGAAAGTCGGGAAAAGTTGCGAGGCTCGGACTTTGTTTTCACAAGTTTTGATTCAATTTATAGGGCAAGGGGATGGGGAGGCAGCCACCCGTTATAATATTATGACGTTTGCTTTAAATCTCGAAACCAGGGTCAAGTTACATGTAGATAATCGGTTTTTAATAGTTTTTGAAGTGTAATATTTTTACATTTATTTAACTATAGGGATATTTTACGATCTATTAATGTATAGAAATATAATATTTCCTACTATTATAATAATATCATAAGTCTGCCTGTCTTTCGTTTAGTTTTTCACGTCAAAAAAACTAAGGATTTCGGCAAAGTTTGGTACAGACATATACACGCAGCACAGACTATCCATACATAATTAAATTATAATATATACTTAGATACCATATAAAGATATATTGTAAGTACACCCGAAAGCTTTTCGTGTCGACTGTATTTAGATACTTTTATTAGTACAATATTAAAAGCAGTTAAACTCGAAACTTATATAAAGTTAGGGTTATTAAAAAAAATGTAGACATCACATGGTAGGTAAGCGCCATCTTGTGATCCTCAAGAAAACTATTTCACCTTTCATTGCAACTTTTTCCTCCAGTAACATGCAAGGACTCCCATCAAAAGCGTTCAGATGGCGCGCTGCCTAGTCCGTCTCTATTCTAGAAAGTATAGTTACAAGATTTTACATAATCTTTCTTATTTCGATAACAATTTTCTGCGTTGATTGCACAATGCTATGTTAACGTGACAAAAAAACAAAATTATCAAAATTTCGATCCGCACTCATTCCATGATAAATAATTAACAATTTGAAAGTGGAAGACAATATTAAATTCAAATATTTGTTTTTTATTTATTACCAGCCTGAGCGCCTAATGTCGCCATACACCGCGATAATTAGACGCAGCGGCAACCCATTTGAGCTGGCTCACGTGTTGGTGTCGTGGCTGGCGGGCGCTGGTTATGACGCCTATGTGGTGGTGGGGTGTGCGAAGCAGGATATCTGCCTTGCTATCAGATATCGCACCTTGTGCCCAGAGATTCCGGACGAGACTGAGGCAAGGAAAAATAGCCCTAACCCAAGTTTAATGAAATTTGCAATACATTAGTTATTAACGCACTGTATTCTATGCCCAGTTTTGTTGGTTTCATTCTCACATCTATCTATACTCATATATAAAGCTGAAGAGTTTGTTTGTTTGTTTGTTTGAACGCGCTAATCTCAGTAGCTACTGGTTCGATTTGAAAATTTCTTTTTTTATTTAATT